>JANJGN010003285.1:0-2500 GCA_026770705.1 Isurus oxyrinchus
AGGCTTTTGGAGTAAACCCACAAGATTCCCAAGGGTTTTGAACAAACCGAAATAAGCTTCACCGTGCGAGGTCAGAGAGATAAAGCAATTTCCCACGTCGACCTTACACCCTTAACGTTCAGGGTAAGTACGAGGTGCGTGTGAATTAACAGACGGACTGCGGTCGAACGCGCCACACTACAGAGTAAATGACAGAAGCAACCAAGGCAGAGTCCGTGGATTTCTGACGAACCGACCCCGTAAACACCCGACGTCAAACAGTCTCGTTAACGCTGGCTCACGAGGGGTCCCCCCGCTCCGCCTCTGAAGATCCCTCCTCGGAATTCTGTCCGCAAGTCACTCCCGCTCGGACCGCTTCAACCACGGCCCACCTCACAGGGTTCCCGTCTCGCCTTCAGGGATCCCTTCTCCTCGGTTCTCCCACTTGGGCTTTCACTCGATGGCTTAATCTCAGCCCTTTGCTCGGCAGCTAGCTTCGCTAAGTCAGCACGGCCCCCTGAGTTTCTGTGAACTGCCGCCCCCTGGCTGTATCCAGCCATATAGGACTGCCAGGACTTCCCCCTCCGCTCCCTTCGACTACCCGGGCCTTCCCTGAGCCCTCAAGCTGCGCAGAGCGAACAGCGGCCCTTTGGCTGGCAGCCTTCCTCAAGCTGACTGCCTCAAGGAAAGCCGCTCGCTGAGTCTCGAACTGATCTGGGGACCTATCAAAACACTCCCAGAGGGTGCCGCCCTTCTTCCCGGGCAGGAACCGACGTAACGAGCATTGGAACACCCTGTCCCTTCAACGTTACAATCTGCCCACACAGACCAATGGGATTTCATGACTCTCCGCGTCAATGGAAGGCCCTCATCGCTTGGACCATTCGGGTCAATCCCCCCTCAAGCGCCTTCTCCAAGGTGTGGACACCCTCCCTAAAGTGTTGCACCCGCTTTTCTGTCCAGCGTCTCTCTCTCTCTCTCCCTTACCCATTTCCTCCTTCAACCTGGATGTGCATACATCTTACATTCTGCCCTGATTTGTCCCCCACAGGGCGCAGGAGAACCCATGGATGTCGGTGAACAGGTTGGAATGACTCCGGAGATCATTCAGAAGGTGAGTTCAAATTCTGGCTATGGGTGCGTGCGAGACAGAGAGAGAGAGAGAAGGGTTCGAGAAGGAGAGGTTGGGGTCCAGCTGTGTCCTTTCATCCCTGGGAACCACGGAGAGTTGTAGGGGCTGGAGGAGGTTATAGACAGAGGGAGGGGTGTAGGGGCTGGAGGAGGTAACAGGGATAGGGAGGGTTGTAGGGGCTGGAGGAGGTTACAGAGATAGGGAGGGGTGTAGGGGCTGGAGGAGGTTACAGAGATAGGGAGGGGTGTAGGGGCTGGAGGAGGTTACAGAGATAGGGAGGGGTGTAGGGGCAGGAGGAGGTTACAGAGATAGGGAGGGGTGCAGGGGCTGGAGGAGGTTATAGAGATAGGGAGGGGTGTAGGAGCTGGAGGAGGTTACAGGGATAGGGAGGGTTGTAGGGGCTGGAGGAGGTTACAGAGATAGGGAGGGGTGTAGGGGCTGGAGGAGGTTACAGAGATAGGGAGGGGTGTAGGGGCTGGAGGAGGTTTAGAGATAGGGAGGGGTGTAGGAGCTGGAGGAGGTTACAGGGATAGGGAGTGTTGTAGGGGCTGGAGGAGGTTACAGAGATAGGGAGGGGTCTAGGGGCTGGAGGAGGTTACAGAGATAGGGGAGGGGTGTAGGGGCAGGAGGAGTTTACAGAGATAGGGAGGGGTGTAGGGGCTGGAGGAGGTTATAGAGATAGGGAGGGGGTGTAGGAGCTGGAGGAGGTTACAGGGATAGGGAGGGGTGTAGGGGCAGGAGGAGGTTACAGAGATAGGGAGGGGTGTAGGGGCTGGAGGAGGTTATAGAGATAGGGAGGGGTGTAGGAGCTGGAGGAGGTTACAGGGATAGGGAGGGTTGTAGGGGCTGGAGGAGGTTACAGAGATAGGGAGGGGTGTAGGGGCTGGAGGAAGTTACAGAGATAGGGAGGGTTGTAGGGGCTGGAGGAGGTTACAGAGATAGGGAGGGGTGTAGGGGCTGGAGGAGGTTATAGAGATAGGGAGGGATGTAGGAGCTGGAGGAGGTTACAGGGATAGGGAGGGTTGTAGGGGCTGGAGGAGGTTACAGAGATAGGGAGGGGTGTAGGAGCTGGAGGATGTTACAGGGATAGGGAGGGTTGTAGGGGCTGGAGGAGGTTACAGAGATAGGGAGGGGGTGTAGGGGCTGGAGGAGGTTACAGAGATAGGGAGGGGTGTAGGGGCAGGAGGAGGTTACAGAGATAGGGAGGGGTGTAGGGGCTGGAGGAGGTTACAGAGATAGGGAGGGGTGTAGGGGCTGGAGGAGGTTAGAGATAGGGAGGGATGTAGGGGCTGGAGGAGGTTTCAGAGATAGGGAGGGGTGTAGGATCTGGAGGAGGTTACAGAGATAGGGAGGGTTGTAGGGGCTGGAGGGGGTTACAGAGATAGGGAG
>JANJGN010003285.1:7500-47973 GCA_026770705.1 Isurus oxyrinchus
GGGGTGTAGGTGCTGGAGGAGGTTACAGAGATAGGGAGGGGTGTAGGGGCTGGAGGAGGTTACAGAGATAGGGAGGGGTGTAGGTGCTGGAGGAGGTTACAGAGACAGGGAGGGGTGTAGGGGCTGGAGGAGGTTACAGAGATAGGGAGGGGTGTAGGGGCTGGAGGAGGTTACAGAGATAGGGAGGGGTGTAGGGGCTGGAGGAGGTTACAGAGATAGGGAGGGGTGTAGGGGCTGGAGGAGATTACAGAGATAGGGAGGGGTCTAGGGGCTGGAGGACGTTACAGAGATAAGGGAGGTGAGGCAGGTGGAGATTGAGAGTTATAACATGGCCCTGTGGGTTTTGGCTGAATGAAGGGCCGATCGCATTTCCACGTGTAAAATTGTTGGAGAGTTTGACAGGGTCGGTACCGAGAGGCTGTTCCACATCCCCACACCCCGGCTGGCGAGTCTAGAACCAGCGAGGCTTAGGGTCAGGGGCGGGGAGAGGGCCAGAGCCTCAGGACAAGGTGTCGGCCGTTTTGGACGGAGATGAGGAGGAATGTGTTCGCTCGGAGGGTTGTGTATCTGTGGAATTCTCTCCCCCTCCCACTGAGCCACGGATGCTCCGTCCTTGAGTCTATTCCGCGTTGAGATGGAGGGATCTTTTTGGACACTGAGGAAGTTAAGGGATACACGGGGAGCGAGCGGGAAAGTGGAGTTGGAGCAGAATGTCCGCTCTGACCGTATGGAATGGGAGAGCAGGCTGGAGGGGCCGATTGGCCTCCTGCTCTCCCTCGGTGAGGGGTATGGAGGGGGTGTGAGTGTGCGAATGGGGCAGATTTAGGTCAGCTCTGCTCAGTTTTATTCCGACGCTCTTGTTCTCACCGATCTCCACCCCTCGCTCTGGTTTGCAGGGTCTGCACAGCGCCAGCGTCCCCGGCATCCTGGCCCTTGACCTTTGCCCTTCGGACACAGCCAAGGTTCTGACGGGTAGGTAAAGCTTTCGATGGGTAACCCCCATCCCCCAAGCCCACCTGCAGCGGTGTCAGAGTTTGGGGACGGATGCTGTGCAGGGCGGGGTGAGTGGGGTTGGGGGTGGGTAAGGGGGTGGGGTGAGTGGGGGTGGGTGTTGGGTAAGGGGGTGGGGTGAGTGGGGGTGGGTGTTGGGTAAGGGGGTGGGGTGGGTGGGGGTGGGTGTTGGGTAAGGGGGTGGGGTGAGTGGGGGTGGGGGTTGGGTAAGGGGGTGGGGTGGGTGGGGGTGGGTGTTGGGTAAGGGGGTGGGGTGAGTGGGGGTGGGGGTTGGGTAAGGGGGTGGGGTGAGGGGTTGGGGGTTGGGTAAGGGGGTGTGGTGAGTGGGGGTGGGGGTTGGGTAAGGGGGTGGGGTGAGTGGGGGTGGGGGTTGGGTAAGGGGGTGGGGTGAGTGGGGGTGGGGGTTGGGTAAGGGGGTGGGGTGAGTGGGGGTGGGGGTTGGGTAAGGGGGTGGGGTGAGTGGGGGTGCGGCTGGACTGAGTGGGGGTGGGGTGAGTGGGGCTTGGGGGTGGGGTTGGAGTGAGTGGGGGTGGGTGTTGGGTAAGGGGTTGGAGTGAGTGGGGGTGGAGTGAGTGGGGGTGGGGGTGGAGTGAGTGGGGGTGGGGCTGGAGTGAGTGGGGGTGGGGTGAGTGCGGGTGGGGGTTGGGTAAGGGGGGTGGGGTGAGTGGGAGTGCGGGTGGGGTGAGTGCGGGTGGGGGTTGGGTAAGGGGGTGGGGTGAGTGGGGGTGGCTTGGGTAAGGGGGTGGGGTGAGGGGTTGGGGTGATTGGGGGTGGGGTTGGGTAAGGGGTTGGAGTGAGTGGGAGTGGGGGTTGGGTAAGGGGTTGGAGTGAGTGGGGGTGGGGGTTGGGTAAGGGGTTGGAGTGAGTGGGGGTGGGGGTTGGGTAAGGGGGTGGTGTGAGTGGGGTTGGGGTGAGTGGGGTTGGGGTGAGTGGGGTTGGGGTGAGTGTGAGTGGGGGTGGGTGTTGGGTAAGGGGGTGGGTGTTGGGTGGGGTGAGTGGGGGTGGGGTGAGTGGGGGTGGGGGTTGGGTAAGGGGGTGGGGTGAGTGCGGGTGGGGGTTGGGTAAGGGGGTGGGGTGAGTGGGGGTGGGGTTAGGTAAGGGGGTGGGGTGAGTGGGGGTGGGGTGAGTGGGGGTGGGGTGAGTGGGGGTGGGGGTTGGGTAAGGGGGTGGGGTGAGTGGGGGTGGGGGTTGGGTAAGGGGGTGGGGTGAGTGGGGTGGTTGGGTAAGGGGGTGGGGTGAGTGGGGGTGGGTGTTGGGGTGGGGGTGAGTGGGGGTGGGGTGGGGGTGGGGTGTTGGGTGGGGTGAGTGGGGGTGGGTGTTGGGTAAGGGGGTGGGGTGAGTGGGGGTGGGTGTTGGGTGGGGTGAGTGGGGGTGGGGGTTGGGTAAGGGGGTGGGGTGAGTGGGGGTGGGGGTTGGGTAAGGGGGTGGGGGTGAGTGGGGGTGGGGTTGGGTAAGGGGGTGGGGTGAGTGGGGGTGGGTGTTGGGTGGGGTGAGTGGGGGTGGGTGTGGGTAGGGGTAGGGGGGTGGTGTGGGGGGTGGGTGTTGGGTGGGGTGAGTGGGGGTGGGTGTTGGGTAAGGGGGTGGGGTGAGTGGGGGTGGGTGTTGGGTGGGGTGAGTGGGGGGTGGGTGTTGGGTAAGGGGGTGGGGTGAGTGGGGGGTGGGTGTTGGGTGGGGTGAGTGGGGGTGGGGGTGAGTGCGGGTGGGGTTGGGTAAGGGGATGGGGTGAGTGCGGGTGGGGTTGGGTAAGGGGTTGGGGTGAGTGGGGGGTGGGGGTTGGGTAAGGGGGGTGGGGTGAGTGCGGGTGGGGGTGGGGGTGAGTGCGGGTGGGGGTGGGTGTTGGGTGGGGTGAGTGAGGGTGGGGTGAGTGCGGGTGGGGGTTGGGTAAGGGGATGGGGTGAGTGCGGGTGGGGTTGGGTGAGGGGGTGGGGTGAGTGCGGGTGGGGGTGGGGTGAGTGCGGGTGGGGGTGGGGGTGAGTGCGGGTGGGGGTTGGGTAAGGGGGTGGGGTGAGTGGGGGTGGGGGTTGGGTAAGGGGGTGGGGTGAGTGGGGGTGGGGGTTGGGTAAGGGGGTGGGGTGAGTGGGGGTGGGGGTTGGGTAAGGGGGTGGGGTGAGTGGGGCTTGGGGGTGGGGTTGGAGTGAGTGGGGGTGGGTGTTGGGTAAGGGGTTGGAGTGAGTGGGGGTGGAGTGAGTGGGGGGTGGAGTGAGTGGGGGTGGAGTGAGTGGGGGTGGAGTGAGTGGGGGTGGAGTGAGTGGGGTGGAGTGAGTGGGGGTGGGGGTGGAGTGAGTGGGGGTGGGGTTGGAGTGAGTGGGGGTGGGGTTGGAGTGAGTGGGGGTGGGGGTTGGGTAAGGGGGTGGGGTGAGTGCGGGTGGGGGTTGGGTAAGGGGGTGGGGTGAGTGGGAGTGCGGGTGGGGTGAGTGCGGGTGGGGGTTGGGTAAGGGGGTGGGGTGAGTGAGGGTGGCTTGGGTACGGGGGTGGGGTGAGGGGTTGGGGTGATTGGGGGTGGGGTTGGGTAAGGGGTTGGAGTGAGTGGGAGTGGGGGTTGGGTAAGGGGGTGGGGTGAGTGGGGTTGGGTAAGGGGGTGGAGTGGGTGGGGGTGGGGTGATTGGGGGTGGGGTGAGTGGGGGTGGGGGTTGGGTAAGGGGGTGGAGTGAGTGGGGGTGGGGGTTGGGTAAGGGGGTGGGGTGAGTGGGGGTGGGGTTGGGTAAGGGGGTGGGGTGAGTGGGGGTGGGGGTTGGGTAAGGGGGTGGGGTGAGTGGGGGTGGGTGTTGGGTGGGGTGAGTGGGGGTGGGGTTGGGTAAGGGGGTGGGGTGAGTGGGGGTGGGTGTTGGGTAAGGGGATGGGGTGAGTGCGGGTGGGGGTTGGGTAAGGGGGTGGGGTGAGTGGGGGTGGGTGTTGGGTAAGGGGGTGGGGTGAGTGGGGGTGGGTGTTGGGTAAGGGGGTGGGGGTGAGTGGGGGTGGGTGTTGGGTGGGGTGAGTGGGGGTGGGGGTTGGGTAAGGGGGTGGGGTGAGTGGGGGTGGGTGTTGGGTGGGGTGAGTGGGGGTGGGGGTTGGGTAAGGGGGTGGGGTGAGTGCGGGTGGGGGTTGGGTAAGGGGGTGGGGTGAGTGGGGGTGGGTGTTGGGTAAGGGGGGTGGGGTGAGTGGGGGTGGGTGTTGGGTGGGGGTGAGTGGGGGTGGGGGTTGGGTAAGGGGGTGGGGTGAGTGCGGGTGGGGGTTGGGTAAGGGGGTGGGGTGAGTGGGGGTGGGTGTTGGGTAAGGGGGGTGGGGTGAGTGGGGGTGGGGGTTGGGTAAGGGGGTGGGGTGAGTGGGGGTTGGGTAAGGGGGTGGGGGTGGGGTGAGTGGGGTTGGGTAAGGCGATGGGGTGAGTGCGGGTGGGGTTGGGTAAGGGGGTGGGGTGAGTGCGGGTGGGGTTGGAGTGAGTCCCCTCCCCTCACACCCTTCCTCCCCCTCTCCCCCCCGCCGTGCAGCCTCCCTGACCTGGTGTCTCTCTCTCTCCATCCCCTCTGCCCCAGGCGGTGCGGACAAGAACGTGGTCGTCTTCGACAAGAACTCGGAGCAGATCCTGGCCACCCTCAAGGGGCACGGCAAGAAGGTGACGAGCGTGGTGTTCCACCCCAGCGAGGTGAGCTCCTGTGTCCCGGCTCCCGGCCTCTTGCTTTCCCGCTTTCCCGGCTGGAGTAAAACACCTAACCGCGGGCTTCCTGTCTCCCTCCCCCACAGAACATCGTCTTCTCAGCCTCCCCCGACACAACCATCCGCATCTGGTCTGTCTCTGCCACCTCCTGCGTCCAGGTGGTCCGAGCCCACGAGGGAGCTGTCACTGGCCTCAGTCTCCACGCCACGGGTGACTACCTGCTGAGTGCATCTGATGACCAGGTAAGAGACGGATGTGACGCCTGGGGTTAGTTGGTGGAGGGTCAGGCGGGGGGAAGGGAGGGTCCGGGCGGGTATGTCCTTATTTTGTGACCTTCGCATGGGTTAAAACCTTGGACAACCTCCTCGTACAGTGAGCAACCCTTTCCAAGCTGAATAAACAGTGACACTGACTGATCCTTACCCTGCTGAATAAACAGTTACACTGACTGATCCTTACCCTGCTGAATAAACAGTTACACTGACTGATCCTTACCCTGCTGAATAAACAGTTACACTGAGTGGTCCTTACCCTGCTGAATAAACAGTTACACTGACTGATCCTTACCCTGCTGAATAAACAGTAACACTGACTGATCCTTACCCTGCTGAATAAACAGTTACATTGACTGATCCTTACCCTGCTGAATAAACAGTTACACTGACTGATCCTTACCCTGCTGAATAAACAGTTACACTGACTGATCCTTACCCTGCTGAATAAACAGTTACACTGAGTGGTCCTT
Organism: Isurus oxyrinchus; assembly: GCA_026770705.1. Classification (NCBI taxonomy): domain Eukaryota; kingdom Metazoa; phylum Chordata; class Chondrichthyes; order Lamniformes; family Lamnidae; genus Isurus; species Isurus oxyrinchus. The sequence goes on from JANJGN010003285.1 coordinate 12,888, forward strand.
ACCCTGCTGAATAAACAGTTACACTGACTGATCCTTACCCTGCTGAATAAACAGTTACACTGACTGATCCTTACCCTGCTGAATAAACAGTTACAGTGACTGATCCTTACCCTGCTGAATAAACAGTTACACTGACTGATCCTTACCCTGCTGAATAAACAGTTACACTGACTGATCCTTACCCTGCTGAGTAATCAGTTACAGTGACTGATCCTTACCCTGCTGAATAAACAGTTACACTGACTGATCCTTACCCTGCTGAATAAACAGTTACACTGACTGATCCTTACCCTGCTGAATAAACAGTTACACTGACTGATCCTTACCCTGCTGAATAAACAGTTACACTGACTGATCCTTACCCTGCTGAATAAACAGTTACACTGACTGATCCTTACCCTGCTGAATAAACAGTTACACTGACTGATCCTTACCCTGCTGAATAAACAGTTACATTGACTGATCCTTACCCTGCTGAATAAACAGTTACACTGACTGATCCTTACCCTGCTGAATAAACAGTGACACTGACTGATCCTTACCCTGCTGAATAAACAGTTACACTGACTGATCCTTACCCTGCTGAATAAACAGTTACACTGACTGATCCTTACCCTGCTGAATAAACAGTTACACTGACTGATCCTTACCCTGCTGAATAAACAGTTACACAGTGACTGATCCTTACCCTGCTGAATAAACAGTTACACTGACTGATCCTTACCCTGCTGAATAAACAGTTACACTGACTGATCCTTACCCTGCTGAATAAACAGTTACACTGACTGATCCTTACCCTGCTGAATAAACAGTTACACAGTGACTGATCCTTACCCTGCTGAATAAACAGTTACACTGACTGATCCTTACCCTGCTGAATAAACAGTTACACTGACTGATCCTTACCCTGCTGAATAAACAGTAACACTGACTGATCCTTACCCTGCTGAATAAACAGTTACACTGACTGATCCTTACCCTGCTGAATAAACAGTTACACAGTGACTGATCCTTACCCTGCTGAATAAACAGTTACACTGACTGATCCTTACCCTGCTGAATAAACAGTTACAGTGACTGATCCTTACCCTGCTGAATAAACAGTTACACTGACTGATCCTTACCCTGCTGAATAAACAGTTACACTGACTGATCCTTACCCTGCTGAATAAACAGTTACACTGACTGATCCTTACCCTGCTGAATAAACAGTTACACAGTGACTGATCCTTACCCTGCTGAATAAACAGTAACACTGACTGATCCTTACCCTGCTGAATAAACAGTTACACTGACTGATCCTTACCCTGCTGAATAAACAGTTACACTGACTGATCCTTACCCTGCTGAATAAACAGTTACACTGACTGATCCTTACCCTGCTGAATAAACACTTACACTGACTGATCCTTACCCTGCTGAATAAACAGTTACACTGACTGATCCTTACCCTGCTGAATAAACAGTTACACTGACTGATCCTTACCCTGCTGAATAAACAGTAACACTGACTGATCCTTACCCTGCTGAATAAACAGTGACACTGACTGATCCTTACCCTGCTGAATAAGCAGTAACACTGACTGATCCTTACCCTGCTGAATAAACAGTTACACAGTGACTGATCCTTACCCTGCTGAATAAACAGTTACACAGTGACTGATCCTTACCCTGCTGAATAAACAGTTACAGTGACTGATCCTTACCCTGCTGAATAAACAGTTACACTGACTGATCCTTACCCTGCTGAATAAACAGTTACACTGACTGATCCTTACCCTGCTGAATAAACAGTTACAGTGACTGATCCTTACCCTGCTGAATAAACACTTACACTGACTGATCCTTACCCTGCTGAATAAACAGTTACACTGACTGATCCTTACCCTGCTGAATAAACAGTTACACTGACTGATCCTTACCCTGCTGAATAAACAGTTACAGTGACTGATCCTTACCCTGCTGAATAAACAGTTACACTGAGTGATCCTTACCCTGCTGAATAAACAGTTACACTGACTGATCCTTACCCTGCTGAATAAACAGTTACACTGACTGATCCTTACCCTGCTGAATAAACAGTTACACTGACTGATCCTTACCCTGCTGAATAAACAGTTACAGTGACTGATCCTTACCCTGCTGAATAAACAGTTACACTGACTGATCCTTACCCTGCTGAATAAACAGTTACACTGACTGATCCTTACCCTGCTGAATAAACAGTTACACTGACTGATCCTTACCCTGCTGAATAAACAGTTACACTGACTGATCCTTACCCTGCTGAATAAACAGTTACAGTGACTGATCCTTACCCTGCTGAATAAACAGTTACAGTGACTGATCCTTACCCTGCTGAATAAACAGTTACAGTGACTGATCCTTACCCTGTTGAATAAACAGTAACACTGACTGATCCTTACCCTGCTGAATAAACAGTTACACTGACTGATCCTTACCCTGCTGAATAAACAGTTACACTGACTGATCCTTACCCTGCTGAATAAACAGTTACACTGACTGATCCTTACCCTGCTGAATAAACAGTTACAGTGACTGATCCTTACCCTGCTGAATAAACAGTTACAGTGACTGATCCTTACCCTGCTGAATAAACAGTTACACTGACTGATCCTTACCCTGCTGAATAAACAGTGACACTGACTGATCCTTACCCTGCTGAATAAACAGTTACACTGACTGATCCTTACCCTGCTGAATAAACAGTTACACTGACTGATCCTTACCCTGCTGAATAAACAGTTACACTGACTGATCCTTACCCTGCTGAATAAACAGTTACACTGACTGATCCTTACCCTGCTGAATAAACAGTTACACTGACTGATCCTTACCCTGCAGAATAAACAGTGACACTGACTGATCCTTACCCTGCTGAATAAACAGTTACACTGACTGATCCTTACCCTGCTGAATAAACAGTTACACTGACTGATCCTTACCCTGCTGAATAAACAGTTACACTGACTGATCCTTACCCTGCTGAATAAACAGTTACAGTGACTGATCCTTACCCTGCTGAATAAACAGTTACAGTGACTGATCCTTACCCTGCTGAATAAACAGTTACACAGTGACTGATCCTTACCCTGCTGAATAAACAGTTACACTGACTGATCCTTACCCTGCTGAATAAACAGTTACACAGTGACTGATCCTTACCCTGCTGAATAAACAGTTACACTGACTGATCCTTACCCTGCTGAATAAACAGTTACACTGACTGATCCTTACCCTGCTGAATAAACAGTTACACTGACTGATCCTTACCCTGCTGAATAAACAGTTACACTGACTGATCCTTACCCTGCTGAATAAACAGTAACACTGACTGATCCTTACCCTGCTGAATAAACAGTTACACAGTGACAGATCCTTACCCTGCTGAATAAACAGTTATACTGACTGATCCTTACCCTGCTGAATAAACAGTTAGACTGACTGATCCTTACCCTGCTGAATAAACAGTTAGACTGACCTATCCTTACCCTGCTGAATAAACAGTTACACTGACTGATCCTTACCCTGCTGAATAAACAGTTACAGTGACTGATCCTTACCCTGCTGAATAAACAGTTACACTGACTGATCCTTACCCTGCTGAATAAACAGTTACAGTGACTGATCCTTACCCTGCTGAATAAACAGTTACACTGACTGATCCTTACCCTGCTGAATAAACAGTTACACTGACTGATCCTTACCCTGCTGAATAAACAGTTAAACTGACTGATCCTTACCCTGCTGAATAAACAGTTACACTGACTGATCCTTACCCTGCTGAATAAACAGTTACACTGACTGATCCTTACCCTGCTGAATAAACAGTTACACTGACTGATCCTTACCCTGCTGAATAAACAGTTACACTGACTGATCCTTACCCTGCTGAATAAACAGTTACACTGACTGATCCTTACCCTGCTGAATAAACAGTTACACAGTGACTGATCCTTACCCTGCTGAATAAACAGTTACACTGACTGATCCTTACCCTGCTGAATAAACAGTTACACTGACTGATCCTTACCCTGCTGAATAAACAGTAACACTGACTGATCCTTACCCTGCTGAATAAACAGTTACACTGACTGATCCTTACCCTGCTGAATAAACAGTTACACAGTGACTGATCCTTACCCTACTGAATAAACAGTTACACTGACTGATCCTTACCCTGCTGAATAAACAGTTACAGTGACTGATCCTTACCCTGCTGAATAAACAGTTACACTGACTGATCCTTACCCTGCTGAATAAACAGTTACACTGACTGATCCTTACCCTGCTGAATAAACAGTTACACTGACTGATCCTTACCCTGCTGAATAAACAGTTACACAGTGACTGATCCTTACCCTGCTGAATAAACAGTAACACTGACTGATCCTTACCCTGCTGAATAAACAGTTACACTGACTGATCCTTACCCTGCTGAATAAACAGTTACACTGACTGATCCTTACCCTGCTGAATAAACAGTTACACTGACTGATCCTTACCCTGCTGAATAAACACTTACACTGACTGATCCTTACCCTGCTGAATAAACAGTTACACTGACTGATCCTTACCCTGCTGAATAAACAGTTACACTGACTGATCCTTACCCTGCTGAATAAACAGTAACACTGACTGATCCTTACCCTGCTGAATAAACAGTGACACTGACTGATCCTTACCCTGCTGAATAAGCAGTAACACTGACTGATCCTTACCCTGCTGAATAAACAGTTACACAGTGACTGATCCTTACCCTGCTGAATAAACAGTTACACAGTGACTGATCCTTACCCTGCTGAATAAACAGTTACAGTGACTGATCCTTACCCTGCTGAATAAACAGTTACACTGACTGATCCTTACCCTGCTGAATAAACAGTTACACTGACTGATCCTTACCCTGCTGAATAAACAGTTACAGTGACTGATCCTTACCCTGCTGAATAAACACTTACACTGACTGATCCTTACCCTGCTGAATAAACAGTTACACTGACTGATCCTTACCCTGCTGAATAAACAGTTACACTGACTGATCCTTACCCTGCTGAATAAACAGTTACAGTGACTGATCCTTACCCTGCTGAATAAACAGTTACACTGAGTGATCCTTACCCTGCTGAATAAACAGTTACACTGACTGATCCTTACCCTGCTGAATAAACAGTTACACTGACTGATCCTTACCCTGCTGAATAAACAGTTACACTGACTGATCCTTACCCTGCTGAATAAACAGTTACAGTGACTGATCCTTACCCTGCTGAATAAACAGTTACACTGACTGATCCTTACCCTGCTGAATAAACAGTTACACTGACTGATCCTTACCCTGCTGAATAAACAGTTACACTGACTGATCCTTACCCTGCTGAATAAACAGTTACACTGACTGATCCTTACCCTGCTGAATAAACAGTTACAGTGACTGATCCTTACCCTGCTGAATAAACAGTTACAGTGACTGATCCTTACCCTGCTGAATAAACAGTTACAGTGACTGATCCTTACCCTGTTGAATAAACAGTAACACTGACTGATCCTTACCCTGCTGAATAAACAGTTACACTGACTGATCCTTACCCTGCTGAATAAACAGTTACACTGACTGATCCTTACCCTGCTGAATAAACAGTTACACTGACTGATCCTTACCCTGCTGAATAAACAGTTACAGTGACTGATCCTTACCCTGCTGAATAAACAGTTACAGTGACTGATCCTTACCCTGCTGAATAAACAGTTACACTGACTGATCCTTACCCTGCTGAATAAACAGTGACACTGACTGATCCTTACCCTGCTGAATAAACAGTTACACTGACTGATCCTTACCCTGCTGAATAAACAGTTACACTGACTGATCCTTACCCTGCTGAATAAACAGTTACACTGACTGATCCTTACCCTGCTGAATAAACAGTTACACTGACTGATCCTTACCCTGCTGAATAAACAGTTACACTGACTGATCCTTACCCTGCAGAATAAACAGTGACACTGACTGATCCTTACCCTGCTGAATAAACAGTTACACTGACTGATCCTTACCCTGCTGAATAAACAGTTACACTGACTGATCCTTACCCTGCTGAATAAACAGTTACACTGACTGATCCTTACCCTGCTGAATAAACAGTTACAGTGACTGATCCTTACCCTGCTGAATAAACAGTTACAGTGACTGATCCTTACCCTGCTGAATAAACAGTTACACAGTGACTGATCCTTACCCTGCTGAATAAACAGTTACACTGACTGATCCTTACCCTGCTGAATAAACAGTTACACAGTGACTGATCCTTACCCTGCTGAATAAACAGTTACACTGACTGATCCTTACCCTGCTGAATAAACAGTTACACTGACTGATCCTTACCCTGCTGAATAAACAGTTACACTGACTGATCCTTACCCTGCTGAATAAACAGTTACACTGACTGATCCTTACCCTGCTGAATAAACAGTAACACTGACTGATCCTTACCCTGCTGAATAAACAGTTACACAGTGACAGATCCTTACCCTGCTGAATAAACAGTTATACTGACTGATCCTTACCCTGCTGAATAAACAGTTAGACTGACTGATCCTTACCCTGCTGAATAAACAGTTAGACTGACCTATCCTTACCCTGCTGAATAAACAGTTACACTGACTGATCCTTACCCTGCTGAATAAACAGTTACAGTGACTGATCCTTACCCTGCTGAATAAACAGTTACACTGACTGATCCTTACCCTGCTGAATAAACAGTTACAGTGACTGATCCTTACCCTGCTGAATAAACAGTTACACTGACTGATCCTTACCCTGCTGAATAAACAGTTACACTGACTGATCCTTACCCTGCTGAATAAACAGTTACACTGACTGATCCTTACCCTGCTGAATAAACAGTTACACTGACTGATCCTTACCCTGCTGAATAAACAGTTACACTGACTGATCCTTACCCTGCTGAATAAACAGTTACACTGACTGATCCTTACCCTGCTGAATAAACAGTTACACTGACTGATCCTTACCCTGCTGAATAAACAGTTACACTGACTGATCCTTACCCTGCTGAATAAACAGTTACACAGTGACTGATCCTTACCCTGCTGAATAAACAGTTACACTGACTGATCCTTACCCTGCTGAATAAACAGTTACACTGACTGATCCTTACCCTGCTGAATAAACAGTTACACTGACTGATCCTTACCCTGCTGAATAAACAGTAACACTGACTGATCCTTACCCTGCTGAATAAACAGTTACAGTGACTGATCCTTACCCTGCTGAATAAACAGTTACACTGACTGATCCTTACCCTGCTGAATAAACAGTTACACAGTGACAGATCCTTACCCTGCTGAGTAATCAGTTACACTGACTGATCCTTACCCTGCTGAATAAACAGTTACAGTGACTGATCCTTACCCTGCTGAATAAACAGTTACAGTGACTGATCCTTACCCTGCTGAATAAACAGTTACACGGACTGATCCTTACCCTGCTGAATAAACAGTAACACTGACTGATCCTTACCCTGCTGAATAAACAGTTAGACTGACCTATCCTTACCCTGCTGAATAAACAGTTACACTGACTGATCCTTACCCTGCTGAATAAACAGTAACACTGACTGATCCTTACCCTGCTGAATAAACAGTTAGACTGACCTATCCTTACCCTGCTGAATAAACAGTTACAGTGACTGATCCTTACCCTGCTGAATAAACAGTTACACTGACTGATCCTTACCCTGCTGAATAAACAGTAACACTGACTGATCCTTACCCTGCTGAATAAACAGTTACAGTGACTGATCCTTACCCTGCTGAATAAACAGTTACACTGACTGATCCTTACCCTGCTGAATAAACAGTTACACTGACTGATCCTTACCCTGCTGAATAAACAGTTACACTGACTGATCCTTACCCTGCTGAATAAACAGTTACACTGTCTGATCCTTACCCTGCTGAATAAACAGTTACACAGTGACTGCTACTTACCCTGCTGAATAAACAGTTACACTGACTGAGTCTTACCCTGCTGAATAAACAGTTACACTGACTGATCCTTACCCTGTTGAATAAACAGTTACACTGACTGATCCTTACCCTGCTGAGTAATCAGTTACAGTGACTGATCCTTACCCTGCTGAGTAAACAGTAACACGGACTGATCCTTACCCTGCTGAATAAACAGTTACACTGACTGATCCTTACCCTGCTGAATAAACAGTTACACTGACTGATCCTTACCCTGCTGAATAAACAGTTACACTGACTGATCCTTACCCTGCTCAATAAACAGTTACACTGACTGATCCTTACCCTGCTGAGTAATCAGTTACAGTGACTGATCCTTACCCTGCTGAATAAACAGTTACACTGACTGATCCTTACCCTGCTGAATAAACAGTTACAGTGACTGATCCTTACCCTGCTGAATAAACAGTTACACTGACTGATCCTTACCCTGCTGAATAAACAGTTACACTGACTGATCCTTACCCTGCTGAATAAACAGTTACACTGACTGATCCTTACCCTGCTGAATAAACAGTTACAGTGACTGATCCTTACCCTGCTGAATAAACAGTTACATTGACTGATCCTTACCCTGCTGAATAAACAGTTACACTGACTGATCCTTACCCTGCTGAATAAACAGTTACACTGACTGATCCTTACCCTGCTGAATAAACAGTAACACTGACTGATCCTTTCCCTGCTGAATAAACAGTTACACTGACTGATACGTACCCTGCTGAATAAACAGTTACACTGACTGATCCTTACCCTGCTGAATAAACAGTTACACTGACTGATCCTTACCCTGCTGAATAAACAGTTACAGTGACTGATCCTTACCCTGCTGAATAAACAGTTACACTGACTGATCCTTACCCTGCTGAATAAACAGTTACACTGTCTGATCCTTACCCTGCTGAATAAACAGTTACACAGTGACAGATCCTTACCCTGCTGAATAAACACTTACACTGACTGATCCTTACCCTGCTGAATAAACAGTTACACAGTGACAGATCCTTACCCTGCTGAATAAACACTTACACTGACTGATCCTTACCCTGCTGAATAAACAGTTACAGTGACTGATCCTTACCCTGCTGAATAAACAGTTACAGTGACTGATCCTTACCCTACTGAATAAACAGTTACACTGACTGATCCTTACTCTGCTGAGTAAACAGTAACACTGACTGATCCTTACCCTGCTGAATAAACAGTTACACTGACTGATCCTTACCCTGCTGAATAAACAGTTACACTGACTGATCCTTACCCTGCTGAGTAAACAGTAACACTGAGTGATCCTTACCCTGCTGAATAAACAGTTACACTGACTGATCCTTACCCTGCTGAATAAACAGTTACACTGACTGATCCTTACCCTGCTGAATAAACAGTTACACTGACTGATCCTTACCCTGCTGAATAAACACTTACACTGACTGATCCTTACCCTGCTGAATAAACAGTTACACTGACTGATCCTTACCCTGCTGAATAAACAGTTACACAGTGACTGATCCTTACCCTGCTGAATAAACAGTTACACTGACTGATCCTTACCCTGCTGAATAAACAGTTACAGTGACTGATCCTTACCCTGCTGAATAAACAGTAACACTGACTGTTCCTTACCCTGCTGAATAAACAGTTACAGTGACTGATCCTTACCCTGCTGAATAAACAGTTACACAGTGACTGATCCTTACCCTGCTGAATAAACAGTTACACTGACTGATCCTTACCCTGCTGAATAAACAGTGACACTGACTGAACCTTACCCTGCTGAATAAACAGTTACACTGACTGATCCTTACCCTGCTGAATAAACAGTTACAGTGACTGATCCTTACCCTGCTGAATAAACAGTGACACTGACTGATCCTTACCCTGCTGAATAAACAGTTACAGTGACTAATCCTTACCCTGCTGAATAAACAGTGACACTGACTGATCCTTACCCTGCTGAATAAACAGTGACACTGACTGAACCTTACCCTGCTGAATAAACAGTTACACTGACTGATCCTTACCCTGCTGAATAAACAGTGACACTGACTGATCCTTACCCTGCTGAATAAACAGTTACACTGACTGATCCTTACCCTGCTGAATAAGCAGTAACACTGACTGATCCTTACCCTGCTGAATAAACAGTTACACTGACTGATCCTTACCCTGCTGAATAAACAGTTACACTGACTGATCCTTACCCTGCTGAATAAACAGTTACACTGACTGATCCTTACCCTGCTGAATAAACAGTTACACTGACTGATCCTTACCCTGCTGAATAAACACTTACACTGACTGATCCTTACCCTGCTGAATAAACAGTTACACTGACTGATCCTTACCCTGCTGAATAAACAGTTACAGTGACTGATCCTTACCCTGCTGAATAAACAGTTACACTGACTGATCCTTACCCTGCTGAATAAACAGTTACACTGACTGATCCTTACCCTGCTGAATAAACAGTTACACAGTGACAGATCCTTACCCTGCTGAATAAACAGTTACAGTGACTGATCCTTACCCTGCTGAATAAACAGTTAGACTGACTGATCCTTACCCTGCTGAATAAACAGTTACACTGACTGATCCTTACCCTGCTGAATAAACAGTTACAGTGACTGATCCTTACCCTGCTGAATAAACAGTTACACTGACTGATCCTTACCCTGCTGAATAAACAGTTACGCTGACTGATCCTTACCCTGCTGAATAAACAGTAACACTGACTGATCCTTACCCTGCTGAATAAACAGTTACACTGACTGATCCTTACCCCGCTGAATAAACAGTTACACTGACTGATCCTTACCCTGCTGAATAAACAGTTACACTGACTGATCCTTACCCTGCTGAATAAACAGTTACAGTGACTGTTCCTTACCCTGCTGAATAAACAGTTACACTGACTGATCCTTACCCTGCTGAATAAACAGTTACACTGACTGATCCTTACCCTGCTGAATAAACAGTTACACTGACTGATCCTTACCCTGCTGAATAAACAGTTACACTGACTGATCCTTACCCTGCTGAATAAACAGTGACAGTGACTGATCCTTACCCTGCTGAATAAACAGTTACACTGACTGATCCTTACCCTGCTGAATAAACAGTTACACTGAGTTATCCTTACCCTGCTGAATAAACAGTGACACTGACTGATCCTTACCCTGCTGAATAAACACTTACACTGACTGATCCTTACACTGCTGAATAAACAGTTACACAGTGACTGATCCTTACCCTGCTGTATGAACAGTTACACTGACTGATCCTTACCCTGCTGAATAAACAGTTACACTGACTGATCCTTACCCTGCTGAATAAACAGTTACACTGACTGATCCTTACCCTGCTGAATAAACAGTTACACTGACTGATCCTTACCCTGCTGAATAAACAGTTACACAGTGACTGATCCTTACCCTGCTGAATAAACAGTTACACTGACTGATCCTTACCCTGCTGAATAAACAGTTACACTGACTGATCCTTACCCTGCTGAATAAACAGTTACAGTGACTGATCCTTAACCTGCTGAATAAACAGTTACACAGTGACTGATCCTTACCCTGCTGAATAAACAGTTACACTGACTGATCCTTACCCTGCTGAATAAACAGTTACACTGACTGATCCTTACCCTGCTGAATAAACAGTTACAGTGACTGATCCTTACCCTGCTGAATAAACAGTTACACTGACTGATCCTTACCCTGCTGAATAAACAGTTACACTGACTGATCCTTACCCTGCTGAATAAACAGTTACACTGACTGATCCTTACCCTGCTGAATAAACAGTAACACTGACTGATCCTTACCCTGCTGAATAAACAGTTACACTGACTGATCCTTACCCTGCTGAATAAACAGTTACACTGACTGATCCTTACCCTGCTGAATAAACAGTTACACTGACTGATCCTTACCCTGCTGAATAAACAGTTACACTGACTGATCCTTACCCTGCTGAATAAACAGTTACACTGACTGATCCTTACCCTGCTGAATAAACAGTTACACTGACTGATCCTTACCCTGCTGAATAAACAGTTACACTGACTGATCCTTACCCTGCTGAATAAACACTTACACTGACTGATCCTTACCCTGCTGAATAAACAGTTACACTGACTGATCCTTACCCTGCTGAATAAACAGTTACACTGACTGATCCTTACCCTGCTGAATAAACAGTTACACTGACTGATCCTTATCCTGCTCAATAAACAGTTACACTGACTGATCCTTACCCTGCTGAATAAACAGTTACACTGACTGATCCTTACCCTGCTGAATAAACAGTTACACAGTGACTGATCCTTACCCTGCTGAATAAACAGTTACACTGACTGATCCTTACCCTGCTGAATAAACAGTTACACAGTGACTGATCCTTACCCTGCTGAATAAACAGTTACAGTGACTGATCCTTACCCTGCTGAATAAACAGTTACACTGACTGATCCTTACCCTGCTGAATAAACAGTTACAGTGACTGATCCTTACCCTGCTGAATAAACAGTAACACTGACTGATCCTTACCCTGCTGAATAAACAGTTACACTGACTGATCCTTACCCTGCTGAATAAACAGTAACACTGACTGATCCTTACCCTGCTGAATAAACAGTTACACTGACTGATCCTTAACCTGCTGAATAAACAGTTACACTGACTGATCCTTACCCTGCTGAATAAACAGTAACACTGACTGATCCTTACCCTGCTGAATAAACAGTAACACTGACTGATCTTTACCCTGCTGAATAAACAGTTACACTGACTGATCCTTACCCTGCTGAATAAACAGTAACACTGACTGATCCTTACCATGCTGAATAAAGAGTTACACTGACTGATCCTTACCCTGCTGAATAAACAGTTACACTGACTGATCCTTACCCTGCTGAATAAACAGTAACACTGACTGATCCTTACCCTGCTGAATAAACAGTTACAGTGACTGATCCTTACCCTGCTGAATAAACAGTTACAGTGACTGATCCTTACCCTGCTGAATAAACAGTTACACTGACTGATCCTTACCCTGCTGAATAAACAGTTACACTGACTGATCCTTACCCTGCTGAATAAACAGTTACAGTGACTGATCCTTACCCTGCTGAATAAACAGTTACACTGACTGATCCTTACCCTGCTGAATAAACAGTGACACTGACTGATCCTTACCCTGCTGAATAAACAGTTACACTGACTGATCCTTACCCTGCTGAATAAACAGTTACACTGACTGATCCTTACCCTGCTGAATAAACAGTGACACTGACTGATCCTTACCCTGCTGAATAAACAGTTACACTGACTGATCCTTACCCTGCTGAATAAACAGTTACACTGACTGATCCTTACCCTGCTGAATAAACAGTTACACTGACTGTTCCTTACCCTGCTGAATAAACAGTTACACTGACTGTTCCTTACCCTGCTGCATAAAAAGTTACAGTGACTGATCCTTACCCTGCTGAATATAAACTAATTCTGCCATTACTGTGAGTGAACATTACCTTTAATTAGGGTGAGATTTCAGGCAGCGATGCTCTGGTGGACAGTGATGCTTCACCAGTACAGCGTTCTTTCAGTAGTGACCCTTTGAATTTTTAGCACTGTCTCAGTACTGACCCTCCGACAGTGCAGCACTCCCTCAGTACTGACCCTCCGATAGTGTGGCACTTCGTCAATATTGACCCTCCGACATTGCGGCGCTCCCTCAGTACTGACCCTCCGACAGTGCGGCGCTCCCTCAGTACTGACCCTCCGACAGTGCGGCACTCCCTCAGTACTGACCCTCTGACAATGCAGCACTCCCTCAGTACTGACCCTCCGACAATGCTGCGCTCCCTCAGTACTGACCCTGTGACAGTGCGGCACTCACTCAGCACTGACCCTCCGACAGTGCAGCACTCCCTCAGTACTGACGCTCCGACAGTGCGGCACTCCCTCAGTACTGCCCCTCCGAAAGTGCGGCGCTCCCTCAGTACTGACCCTCCGACAGTGCGGCGCTCCCTCAGTACTGACCCTGCGACAGTGCTGCACTCCCTCAGTACTGACCCTCCGACAGTGCGGCGCTCCCTCAGTACTGACCCTCTGACAGTGCGGCACTCCCTCAGTACTGACCCTCCGTCAGTGCGGCACTCCCTCAGTACTGCCCCTCCGACAGTGCGGTGCTCCCTCAGTACTGACCCTGCGACAGTGCTGCACTCCCTCAGTACTGACCCTCCGACAGTGCGGCGCTCCCTCAGTACTGACAGTTACTGACATTCCGACAGTGCGGCACTCCCTCAGTACTGACCCTCCGACAGGGCGGCACTCCCTCAGTACTGACTTTCCGACAGTGCGGCGCTCCCTCAGCACTGACCCTCCGACAGTGCGGCACTCCTTCAGTACTGACCCTCCGACAGTGCAGCGCTCCCTCAGTGCTGACCCTCCGACAGTGCGGCACTCCCTCAGTACTGACCCTCTGACAGTGCAGCACTCCCTCAGTACTGACCCTCTGACAGTGCGGCACTCCCTCAGTACTGACCCTCCGACAGTGCAGCGCTCCTTCAGTACTGACCCTCCGACAGTGCAGCGCTCCCTCAGTGCTGACCTTCCGACAGTGCAGCACTCCCTCAGTACTGACCCTCCGACAGTGCGGCACTCCCTCAGTACTGACCCTCCGACAGTGCAGCACTCCCTCAGTACTGACCCTCCGACAGTGCTTCACTCCCTCAGCACTGACCCTCCGACAGTGCAGCACTCCCTCAGTATTGACCCTCCGACAGTGCAGCACTCCCTAAGTACTGACCCTCCGACAGTGCTTCACTCCCTCAGTACCGACCCTCCGACAGTGCAGCACTCCCTCAGTACTGACCCTCCAACAGTGCTGCACTCCTTCAGCACTGACCCTCCGACAGTGCTTCAGTCCCTCAGTACTGACCCTCCGACAGTGCAGCACTCCATCAATGCTCAGTACTTCCAGCTGAGGGAGGAGTTGCACCCGATACCGTTCTGTTTAATCTCCCCTTGCCCTTCTGTGCTCGGAGGAGAACAATCACTGCTTCTCTGGTCTCCCCCCTTTGTGTGAACTAACTCTCTCTCTCTTTCTTTTGCCACAGTACTGGGCGTTCTCTGACATCCGTACAGGTCGTGTGCTCACCAAGGTCACAGATGAAGCGGCTGGATGTGGTAAGCAGTGCTGCCGATGGACTGGCCCGGGGCATAGACAAGTTAGCAGAATGGGCGGACAGGCGGCAGCTGCAGTTTAACACGGAGAAGCGTGAGGTGGTGCATTTTGGTGGAAGGGAGGGGGAGAGGCAGTACAGAGTGAGGAGGGTGTGGGGGGACAGAGGGACCTGGGGGGGCTACATGCGCGTCGATGATTGAATTGTGACAGGGCACAACGAGAGTGCGCTTAGCTCAGTGCACGGGGTCTCGGGCCTCCGAAATAGAGGCGCCCTGTACAGAAGCAGGGACGTTCATGCTGAACCTTTTCTGAAGCTCTGGTTAGACCCCAACTAGAGCCTGGCGCCCGCTTCTGTCCCCCACGCTTTAGGGAGGACGAGAGGGTCCGCGAGAGGGTGCGGAGGGGATTTACCAGGACGGTTTTGGGGTTGGGGGGTGGGGGGTGTTTTTAGCTACATGGCTGGGTTGGAGAAGCTGGGGTTGTTCTCCATGGAGCGAAGGAGATGGAGGGGAGATCCGAGACGGGGTTGGGGGGGTGGGGGGGGGGGGGGGGGGGGTGTACAAAATTAGGACAGGGGGTGAGGAGCAGACCAAGGGGGCCCGATGCTCGGCCCGTTGCCGCCGTTTTAGCGTTCGGACTCGGTGAGGGGGGTGTTGGCGCTGGGCCCGCCAGAGGGAGCGTGCTCGCCAGGCTCTGAAGCGGCGCCGAGTCGGGCGAATTCGGAAGGGGGAGGTGGGGGGTGGCGGGGGCTCGGAGACGAGGTGCAAGCGAAACGCTGCCGGCGCTGGAAACCTGAAATAAAACCGAAACACACACACACACACACACACACACACACACACACACACCCCAAAATAAAATCACAAACAGAAATAGCTGGAAAAACTCAGCAGGTCCGGCAGCTGCTGCGGGGAGCGACACAGTTCACGTTTCGAGTCCGTGTGACTCTTCAACTGAACTAAGGAAAAATAAGAAAGGGGTGAAATATCAGCTGGTTTAAGAGGGGGGGGGTGTGGGACAGGTAGAGCTGGATAGAGGGCCAGTGATAGGTGGAGATTGCCAAAAGATGTCACAGACAAAAGGACAAAGAGGTGTTGAAGGTGGTGATATTATCTAAGGAATGTGCTAATTAAGGGTAGAAAGCAGGACAAGCGAGGTACAGATAGACCTAGTGGGGGTGGGGTGGGGTGGAGGTACAGATAGCCCTAGTGGGGGTGGGGTGGGGTGAAGGTACAGATAGCCCTAGTGGGGGTGGGGTGAAGGTACAGATAGACCTAGTGGGGGTGGGGTGGGGTGAAGGTACAGATAGCCCTAGTGGGGGTGGGGTGAAGGTACAGATAGCCCTAGTGGGGGTGGGGGTGAAGGTACAGATAGCCCTAGTGGGGGTGGGGTGAAGGTACAGATAGCCCTAGTGGGGGTGGGGGTGGGGTGAAGGTACAGATAGCCCTAGTGGGGGTGGGGTGGGGGTGAAGGTACAGATAGCCCTAGTGGGGGTGGGGTGAAGGTACAGATAGCCCTAGTGGGGGTGGGGTGAAGGTACAGATAGCCCTAGTGGGGGTGAGGTGGGGTGAAGGTACAGATAGACCTAGTGGGGGTGGGGTGAAGGTACAGATAGCCCTAGTGGGGGTGGGGTGAAGGTACAGATAGCCCTAGTGGGCGTGGGGGTGGCGTGAAGGTACAGATAGACCTAGTGGGGGTGGGGTGAAGGTACAGATAGCCCTAGTGGGGGTGGGGTGGGGTGAAGGTACAGATAGCCCTAGTGGGGGTGGGGTGGGGTGGGGTGAAGGTACAGATAGCCCTAGTGGGGGTGGGGTGAAGGTACAGATAGCCCTAGTGGGGGTGGGGTGGGGTGAAGGTACAGATAGCCCTAGTGGGGGTGGGGTGGGGGTGAAGGTACAGATAGCCCTAGTGGGGGTGGGGTGGGGTGAAGGTACAGATAGCCCTAGTGGGGGTGGGGTGGGGGTGAAGGTACAGATAGTCCTAGTGGGGGTGGGGTGAAGGTACAGATAGCCCTAGTGGGGGTGGGGTGGGGTGAAGGTACAGATAGCCCTAGTGGGGGTGGGGTGGGGTGAAGGTACAGATAGCCCTAGTGGGGGTGGGGTGGGGGTGAAGGTACAGATAGACCTAGTGGGGGTGGGGTGAAGGTACAGATAGCCCCAGTGGGGGTGGGGTGGGGTGAAGGTACAGATAGCCCTAGTGGGGGTGGGGGTGAAGGTACAGATAGCCCTAGTGGGGGTGGGGTGAAGGTACAGATAGACCTAGTGGGGGTGGGGTGGGGTGAAGGTACAGATAGCCCTTGTGGGGGTGGGGTGGGGTGAAGGTACAGATAGCCCTAGTGGGGATGGGGTGGGGTGAAGGTACAGATAGCCCTAGTGGGGGTGGGGAGGGGTGAAGGTACAGATAGCCCTAGTGGGGGTGGGGTGAAGGTACAGATAGCCCTAGTGGGGGTGGGGTGAAGGTACAGTTAGACCTAGTGGGGGTGGGGTGAAGGTACAGATAGCCCTAGTGGGGGTGGGGTGGGGTGAAGGTACAGATAGCCCTAGTGGGGGTGGGGGGAAGGTACAGATAGCCCTGGTGGGGGTGGGGTGGGGTGAAGGTACAGAGAGAACTAGTGGGGGTGGGGTGAAGGTACAGAGAGAACTAGTGGGGGTGGGGTGAAGGTACAGATAGCCCTAGTGGCGGTGGAGTGGGGTGAAGGTACAGATAGACCTAGTGGGGGAGGGGTGAAGGTACAGATAGCCCTGGTGGGGGTGGGGGTGGGGGTGAAGGTACAGATAGCCCTAGTGGGGGTGGGGTGAAGGTACAGATAGCCCTAGTGGGGGTGGGGTGAAGGTACAGATAGCCCTAGTGGGGGTGGGGTGAAGGTACAGATAGCCCTAGTGGGGGTGGGGTGGGGTGAAGGTACAGATAGCCCTAGTGGGGGTGGGGTGGGGTGAAGGTACAGATAGCCCTAGTGGGGGTGGGGTGGGGTGAAGGTACAGATAGCCCTAGTGGGGGTGGGGTGGGGTGAAGGTACAGATAGCCCTAGTGGGGGTGGGGTGGGGTGAAGGTACAGATAGCCCTAGTGGGGGTGGGGTGAAGGTACAGATAGCCCTAGTGGGGGTGGGGTGGGGTGAAGGTACAGATAGCCCTGGTGGGGGTGGGGGTGGGGGTGAAGGTACAGATAGCCCTAGTGGGGGTGGGGTGAAGGTACAGATAGCCCTAGTGGGGGTGGGGTGAAGGTACAGATAGCGCTAGTGGGGGTGGGGTGAAGGTACAGATAGCCCTGGTGGGGGTGGGGGTGGGGGTGAACGTACAGATAGACCTGGTGGGGGTGGGGGTGGGGGGTGAACGTACAGATAGACCTAGTGGGGGTGGGGTGGGGGTGAAGGTACAGATAGCCCTGGTGGGGGTGGGGTGGGGGTGAACGTACAGATAGACCTAGTGGGGGTGGGGTGGGGGTGAACGTACAGATAGACCTAGTGGGGGTGGGGTGGGGTGAAGGTACAGATAGCCCTAGTGGGGGTGGGGTGGGGTGAAGGTACAGATAGCCCTAGTGGGGGTGGGGTGGGGGTGAAGGGACAGATAGCCCTAGTGGGGGTGGGCTGGGGGTGAAGGTACAGAAAGACCTAGTGGGGGTGGGCTGGGGGTGAAGGTACAGATAGCCCTAGTGGGGGTGGGGTGGGGTGAAGGTACAGAAAGACCTAGTGGGGGTGGGGTGAAGGTACAGATAGCCCTAGTGGGGGCGGGGTGGGGTGGGGTGATGGTACAGATAGCCCTAGTGGGGGTGGGGTGGGGTGAAGGTACAGATAGCCCTAGTGGGGGTGGGGTGAAGGTACAGATAGCCCTAGCGGGGGTGGGGTGGGGTGAAGGTACAGATAGACCTAGCGGGGGTGGGGTGAGGTGAAGGTACAGATAGCCCTAGTGGGGGCGGGGTGGGGTGAAGGTACAGATAGCCCTAGTGGGGGCGGGGTGGGGTGGGGTGATGGTACCGATAGCCCTAGTGGGGGCGGGGTGGGGTGGGGTGATGGTACAGATAGCCCTAGTGGGGGTGGGGTGGGGTGAAGGTACAGATAGCCCTAGTGGGGGTGGGGTGGGGTGGAGGTACAGATAGCCCTAGTGGGGGAGAATGTGGGACTCGCTCCCATGGGGAGTGGGGAGAGTGTGGGACTCGCTCCCATGGGGAGTGGGGAGAGTGTGGGACTCACTCCCACGGGGAGAGTGTGGGACTCGCTCCCACAGGCAGAGGGGAGAATGTGGGACTGGCTCCCACGGGGAGAGTGTGGGACTGGCTCCCACGGGGAGAGTGTGGGACTGGCTCCCACGGGGAGAGTGTGGGACTGGCTCCCACGGGGAGAGTGTGGGACTGGCTCCCACGGGGAGAGTGTGGGACTGGCTCCCACGGGGAGAGTGTGGGACTGGCTCCCACGGGGAGAGTGTGGGACTGGCTCCCACGGGGAGAGTGTGGGACTGGCTCCCGCGGGGGGGAGAGTGTGGGACCGGCTCCCGCGGGGGGGGAGAGCGCGGGACCGGCTCCCGCGGGGGGAGAGCGCGGGACCCGCTCCCCCGGGGAGCGTCCGACGGGAATCGTTTTGATGGGTTGAAGGGGGCGATGCTGAACAAACACACGAGGGAGAGAGAGGGGAACAGAGGGATGTGTTGATGGGGGTGGGGGAGGGGGTGAGGGGGGAAGCTTGTGTGTGGAGCAGGAGCACCAGCATGGAGCAGGTGGGCCGAATGGCCTCTTCGTGTTGTGTAAAATTGTCAGTAACGTGTTGGTGGGGGTGTGAGAAAGGAATGCAATCCGGGAGATGCTCTGTTTGGGATTTGCTTTCGGGGTTGCAGGTGGAGATGGGCGGTTGTTGGGCAGCTAAACCCTTGGCAGATTTCAGTCGGACTCATACAGGAACGCAGGGCTAGCAGACTGGGGGCGTCCGCCTGCCAGAGCCGCACTCCCAGTCAAACTGAGTTTGGGGAAGGGCGTGTTTGCCCGTCAGTTGCCTTGACTGTCACCGAGTGGTGCCGGCGTGGCGCGGTCCGGTAACCCCCACAGTGAACTGACCTGCTGCATCCTCTCTCCCTCCCTCTCTCTCTCTCTCTCTGTCTCTGTCTCTCCCCAGCCCTGACCTGTGCCCAGTTCCACCCTGATGGCCTCATCTTTGGCACGGGCACCATTGACTCGCAGATCAAGATCTGGGACCTGAAGGTAGGCGAATGAGAGGCGCAGCGCTGTTGCTGCGATTGACGCTCGTTTGGGAACCCCCCCCCCCCAGCGCAGCTCGAAACCCCCCCTTCCCCCGCCCCCCACCCCCCACCGCCCCGGCTCCCTGTGATTTACCCCAACCCCCGTGCCCCAGTCGCTGACCCCTCCACCCGATCGGCCGAGGCCCCCAGATCTCCAACTCGCGGATTGACGAAGCACTGAGTCCTGATTGAACGATGGGCCCGAACCCGTTCCAGCGGCAGGAGAGCGAGCAGTCCCTGCCTGACACGCGAGATTTTTATTGCCCATCCCTAATTGCCCCCCTTGAGAAGGTGGTGGGTGGGTGAGCTGCCTTCTTGAGCCGCTGCTGTCCCCGTGTGGTGTAGGTACACCCACGGCGCTGTTAGGGAGGGAGTTCCAGGATTTAGTCCCCGTGTGGTGTAGGTACACCCACAGCGCTGTTAGGGAGGGAGTTCCAGGATTTTGTCCGTGTGGTGTAGTTACACCCACAGCGCTGTTAGGGAGGGAGTTCCAGGATTTTGTCCGTGTGGTGTAGGTACACCCACAGCGCTGTTAGGGAGGGAGTTCCAGGATTTTGTCCGTGTGGTGTAGGTACACCCACAGTGCTGTTAGGGAGGGAGTTCCAGGATTTTGTCCCCGTGTGGTGTAGGTACACCCACAGTGCTGTTAGGGAGGGAGTTCCAGGATTTTGTCCGTGTGGTGTAGGTACACCCACAGCGCTGTTAGGGAGGGAGTTCCAGGATTTTGTCCCGTGTGGTGTAGGTACACCCACAGCGCTGTTAGGGAGGGAGTTCCAGGATTTTGTCCGTGTGGTGTAGGTACACCCACAGTGCTGTTAGGGAGGGAGTTCCAGGATTTTGTCCATGTGGTGTAGGTACACCCACAGCGCTGTTAGGGAGGGAGTTCCAGGATGTTGTCCGTGTGGTGAAGGTATACCCACAGTGCTGTTAGGGAGGGAGTTCCAGGATTTTGTCCGTGTGGTGTAGGTACACCCACTGCGCTGTTAGGGAGGGAGTTCCAGGATTTTGTCCGTGTGGTGTAAGTACACCCACAGCGCTGTTCGGGAGGGAGTTCCAGGATTTTGTCCATGTGGTGTAGGTACACGCACAGCGCTGTTAGGGAGGGAGTTCCAGGATTTTGTCCGTGTGGTGTAGGTACACCCACTGCGCTGTTAGGGAGGGAGTTCCAGGATTTTGTCCGTGTGGTGTAGGTACACCCACGGCGCTGTTAGGGAGGGAGTTCCAGGATTTTGTCCGTGTGGTGTAGGTACACCCACAGCGCTGTTAGGGAGGGAGTTCCAGGATTTTGTCCCGTGTGGTGTAGGTACACCCACAGCGCTGTTAGGGAGGTAGTTCCAGGATTTTGTCCGTGTGGTGTAGGTACACTCACAGCGCTGTTAGGGAAGGAGTTCCAGGATTTTGTCCGTGTGGTGTAGGTACACCCACAGCGCTGTTAGGGAGGGAGTTCCAGGATTTTGACCCAGCGACAGTGAAGGAACGGCCGATATATTCCCAAGTCAGGATGGTGAGTGGCTCAGAGGGGAACTTTCAGGTGGTGGGTGTTCCCCATGTGTCTGCTGCCCTCGTCCTTCTAGATGGTAGAGGTGGTGGGTTTGGGCGGTGCTGTCGAAGGAGCCTTGGTGAGTTGCTGCAGTGCATCTTGTAGATGGTACACACACTGCTGCTACTGTGTGTCGGTGGTGGAGGGAGTGAATGTTTGTGGATGGGGGACGATCGAGCGGGGCTGCTTTGTCCTGGACGGTGTCGAGCTTCTTGAGTGTTGTGGGAGCTGCAACTCATCCAGGCAAGTGGGGAGTATCCATCACACTCCTGACTTGTGCCTTGTAGATGGTGGACAGGCTTTGGGGAGTCAGGAGGTGAGTGACTCTCCGCAGGATTCCCAGCCTCTGACCTGCTCTTGTAGCCACAGTATTTATATGGCTGGTCCAGTTCAGTTTCTGGTCAATGGTAAAACCCCCAGGATGTTGATAGTTGGGGATTCAGTGATGGTGATGTCATTGAATGTCAAGGGGGCGATGGTTAGATTCTCTCTTGTTAGAGATGGTCATTGCCTGGCACTTGTGTGGTGTGAATGTTACTTGCCACTTGTCAGCCCTGAGCCTGGATATTGTCCAGGTCTTGCTGCATTTGGACATGGGCTGTATCAGTACCTGAGGAGTGGTGAATGGTGCTGAACATTGTGCAACCATCAGCGAACATCCCCACTTCTGACCTTATGATGGAAGGAAGGTCATTGATGAAGCAGCTGAAGATGGTTGGGCCGAGGACACTACCCTGAGGAACTCCTGCAGTGATGTCCTGGAGCTGAGATGACTGACCTCCAACAACCACAACCATCTTCCTTTGTGCTCGGTATGTCTCCAACCAGCGGAGACTTTTCCCCCTGATTCCCAGTGACTCCAGTGTTGCTGGGGCTCCTTGATGCCACACTCGGTCAAATGCTGCCTTGGTGTCAAGGGCAGTCACTCTCACCTCACCTCGGGAGTTCAGCTCTTTTGTCCATGTTTGATCCAAGGCTGTAATGAGGTCAGGAGCTGAGTGGCCCTGACAGAACCCAAACTGAGCGTCAGTGAGCAAGTGCCACTTGATAGCACTGTTGATGGCCCCGTCCATTACGTTACTGATGACGGAGAGTAGACTGATGGGGGGTAAGTGACCGGGTTGGATTTGTCCTGCTTTTTGTGTACAGGACATACCTGGGCAATTTTCCACATAGCCGGGTAGGTGCCAATGTTGTAGCTGTACTGGAACAGCTTGGCTGGGGGCTGCGGTATGTACTGGAGCACAAGTCTTCAGTACTATTGCCGGAATATTATCAGGGCCCATAGCCTTTGCAGTATCCATTGCCTTCAACTGTTTCTTGATATTAAGAAGGTGGAGTGAATTGAATTAGCTGGAAGCTGGCATCTGTGATGCTGGGGACCTCCGGAGGAGGCTGAGATGGATCATCCACTCGGCCCTTCTGGCTGAAGATTGTAGCAAATGCTTCACCTTATCTTTAGCACTGATGTGCTGGGCTCCTCCATCATTGAGGATGGGGATATTTGTGGAGCCTCCTCCTCCAGTGAGCTGTTTAATTGTCCCCCACCGTTCACAACTGGATGTGGCAGGACTGCAGAGCTTAGACGTGATCCGTTGGTTGTGGGATCGCTTAGCTCTGTCTATCACTTGCTGCTGATGCTGTTTGACACACAAGTAGTCCTGTGTTATAGCTTCACCAGGCTGACACCTCATTGTTAGGTGTGCCTGGTGCTGCTCCTGGAACGTCCTCCTGCACTCTTCACTGAACCAGGGTTGACCCCCTGTCTTGGTGGTGATGGTAGAGTGGGGGATAAGCCGGGTTATGAGGTTACAGATTGTGTTCGAGTACAATTCTGCTGCTGCTGATGGCCCTCAGCCCCTCATGGATGCCCAGTCTGGTGTTACCAGATCTACGTGAAACCTACCCCATTTAGCACAGTGGCGGTGTCACACAACACGATGGAGGGTGTCCTCAATGTGAAGGTGGGACTGCGTCTCCACAGTGACTGTGTGTGGTGGTCACTCCTACTGATACTGTCATGGACAGACGCATCTGTGACAGGCAGGTCAGTGAGGGTGAGGGTCAAGTATGTTTCTCCCTCTTGTTGGTTCCCTCACCAGCTGCCGCAGACCCAGTCTGGCAGCGATGTCCTTTAGGACTCGGGCAGCAGCGGTGCTACCGAGATGCTCTCGGCGGTGGACATTGAAGTCCCCCCCACCCAGAGTACATCCTGCGCCCCTTACCACCCTCAGTGCTTCCTCCAAGCGGTGTCCAACATGGAGGGGGCACTGATCCATCAGCTGAGGGAGGGAGGGAGGGAGGGACGGACGTGGTCACCAGCAGGAGGTTACCTCGCCCGTGTTTGACCTGATGCCGCGAGGCCTCATGGGGTCGGGGGGTCGATGTTGAGGACACCCAGGGTAACATCCCTCCCGACTGTATCCCGCTGCGTCCCGTCACCTCTGCTGGGTGTGTCCTGCCGGTGGGACGGGACACACCCAGGGATGGTGACGGTGGAGTCCGGGACACTATCTGTAAGGTACGTTTCCCTGGGGGAGGGGAGGGAGGAGGGGGGGCGGTGGTGGTGACTGTGTCAGGCTGTTGCTTGCCTAGTCTTGTGAGGCAGCTCTCCCAGTTGTGGCACAGGCCCCCCCCCCTCCCCCTCCCCACAGACGTTAGCGAGGAGGACATCGCAGGGTGGACAGGGCTGAGAGGGCCGGTTACTCACAGGCTTTCCAGTGGCCGTGAGGCCCCCGAGTGGCTTTCTCGGCTATTCCGGGGAGTTACGGGTAGGCCCAGACCTGGGTCAGGACAGCAGATTCCACCACCACAAATCGCCAATGGTCCCCGTCAGTCTTTTAATTCCAGACTTCCATTGCAATCCCATCTGCCCCTGGTGGGATTTGAACCCAGCGCGTCACCCTGGGTCTGTGGGTTAGCAGCCTGGCGACGAGGCCCCTCAGCTCCCCGCCGCCCCCCCCCCCCCCCCCCACCCACCACGCTGAGTCCTGGGTGCCCTCATTGACCCCCTAACCCCAGACCGGCGCTCCCCAACGAGCTCCGAGCCGGCTCCGTATTTAGACCTCGGCGGGACGCACAATGGCCGCCAGCTCTGCGGCGCGAAAGCCGAACAGCGCGGGTCCGTCCCTCCCTCCCTCCCTACCTCCCTTCCCTCCCCTCCTCACTCACGGCTCCCGCTCTCGCAGGAACGGACCAACGTCGCCAACTTCCCCGGCCACTCGGGCCCCATCACAAGCATCGCGTTCTCCGAGAATGGCTACTACCTCGCCACAGCAGCCGACGACTCTCAAGTGAAGCTCTGGGACTTGCGCAAGCTCAAGAACTTCAAGACCATCCAGCTAGATGATCACTACGAGGTAAAGCACATCCCCTACCCATCTCCCCACCACCCCCCCAAACCCTCCCAGCGATCGCTGAGACAGAGGCTCGTGGGCTGGTCAGTACTGAGGGAGTGCCGCACTGTCGGAGGGTCAGTACTGAGGGAATGCCGCACTGTCGGAGGGTCAGTACTGAGGGAGTGCCGCACTGTCGGAGGGTCAGTACTGAGGGAGCGCCGCACTGTCGGAGGATCAGTACTGAGGGAGCGCCGCACTGTCGGAGGGTCAGTACTGAGGGAGTGCCGCACTGTCGGAGGGTCAGTACCGAGGGAGTGCAGCACTGTTGGAGGGTCTGTACTGAGGGAGTGCCCGCACTGTCGGAGGGTCAGTACTGAGGGAGTGCCGCACTGTCGGAGGGTCAGGACTGAGGGAGCGCCGCACTGTCGGAGGGTCAGTACCGAGGGAGCGTCGCACTGTCAGAGGGTCAGTGCTGAGGGAGTGCTGCACTGTCATAGAGTCAGTACTGAGGGAGCGCCGCACTGTCAGAGGGTCAGTACTGAGGGAGTGCCGCACTGTCGGAGGGTCAGTACTGAGGGAGCGCCGCACTGTCGGAGGATCAGTACTGAGGGAGCGCCGCACTGTCGGAGGGTCAGTACTGAGGGAGTGCCGCACTGTCGGAGGGTCAGTACTGAGGGAGTGCAGCACTGTCATAGAGTCAGTACTGAGGGAGTGCCGCACTGTCAGAGGGTCAGTACTGAGGGAGTGCCGCACTGTCGGAGGGTCAGGACTGAGGGAGCGCCGCACTGTCGGAGGGTCAGGACTGAGGGAGCGCCGCACTGTCGGAGGGTCAGCACTGAGGGAGTGCCGCACTGTCGGAGGATCAGTACTGAGGGAGCGCCGCACTGTCGGAGGTTCAGTACTGAGGGAGTGCCGCACTGTCGGAGGGTCAGCACTGAGGGAGTGCCGCACTGTCAGAGGGTCAGTACTGAGGGAGTGCCGCACTGTCGGAGGGTCAGTACTGAGGGAGTGCTGCACTGTCATAGAGTCAGTACTGAGGGAGCGCCGCACTGTCATAGAGTCAGTACTGAGGGAGCGCCGCACTGTCAGAGGGTCAGTACTGAGGGAGCGCCGCACTGTCGGAGGGTCAGTACTGAGGGAGAGCCGCACTGTCGGAGGGTCAGTACTGAGGGAGTGCTGCACTGTCGGAGGGTCAGGACTGAGGGAGCGCCGCACTGTCGGAGGGTCAGGACTGAGGGAGCGCCGCACTCTCGGAGGGTCAGGACTGAGGGAGCGCCGCACTGTCGGAGGGTCAGGACTGAGGGAGCGCCGCACTGTCGGAGGGTCAGTACTGAGGGAGTGCCGCACTGTCGGAGGGTCAGTACTGAGGGAGTGCCGCACTGTCAGAGGGTCAGTACTGAGGGAGTGCCGCACTGTCAGAGGGTCAGTACTGAGGGAGTGCCCGCACGCTCGGAGGGTCAGTACTGAGGGAGCGCCGCACTGTCGGAGGGTCAGTACTGAGGGAGTGCCGCACTGTCGGAGGGTCAGTACTGAGGGAGCGCCGCACTGTCGGAGAGTCAGTACTGAGGAGTGCCGCACTGTCGGAGGGGTCAGTACTGAGGGAGAGCTGCACTGTCAGAGGGTCAGTACTGAGGGAGTGCCGCACTGTCAGAGGGTCAGTTCTGAGGGCCTGTAGCCTTTTGCATGAGTGAACAAACCAGAGGCTCTGTGTGCCGTCTGCGTTGAGCGTGAAAGTTCCCATGGCCAGCACTGGGGGAAGGGTAAGTGCATGATCCTGTGGGGCAATACCGAACCCTCTCGCAGCATCCGTGCAGGAACCAGTGACCTGGGCTGTTATCGCATTGCTGTGTTTGGGAGCTTCCTGTGAGCCAGTTGGCTCTGCCTCTCAGAGCGAGCACGAATCCATCGCCAGGTGGCCCTCGAGGAGCGAGCCTCAGCCGGGATCGAGATGAGGCTCCTTCGCTCTGCCACAGCTGAAGAGGCCGTGGGTACAAGCGAAGGCCTCACAGGCTGACCTGTCCGCTCCACACAGTTAAGGGCAGCCAGGCCCCTGAGAACAAGCAATAATCGCTGACCTTTGCCGTCCCGATCGGTGAGGAGCTGGCAGATTGGGAATGTTCCTGCTTCCTCCACTCATGCCTTGACCTTCCTTCACTCCAGGTGAAGTGCCTGACCTTTGACCAGAGCGGCACCTACCTGGCTGTAGGGGGCACGGATATTCGGGTGTACGTGTGTAAGCAATGGGCAGAGGTGCTACACTTCACAGGTAAGACATGGCTCAGCCACGGAGATCTCATCTTCGCTCTCTCCGTGAGCTCCCGCTCTCTCTCCGTGAGCTCCCGCTCTCTCTCCGTGAGCTCCCGCTCTCTCTCCGTGAGCTCCCGCTCTCTCTCCGTGAGCTCCCGCTCTCTCTCCGTGAGCTCCCGCTCTCTCTCCGTGAGCTCCCGCTCTCTCTCCGTGAGCTCCCGCTCTCTCTCCGTGAGCTCCCGCTCTCTCTCCGTGAGCTCCCGCTCTCTCTCCGTGAGCTCCCGCTCTCTCTCCGTGAGCTCCCGCTCTCTCTCCGTGAGCTCACGCTTTCTCTCCGTGACCTCCCGCTTTTCTCCCTCCCCCAGTACTACTTGCCCACATTGGCTTCCCTTCCCCACCTTTCTCAGCTCCCCCCTCGCCCCCTCTCTCTGCTCCCCCCTCATCCTCTCTCTCTGCTCCCCCCTCCTCCCCACCTCTCTCTGCTCCCCTCCTCGCCCCTCTCTCTGCTCCCCCCTCGTCCCCACCTCTCTCTGCTCCGCCCTCGCCCCCTCTCTGCTCCCACCTTGCTGCCTGTCTGTCTCTGCTACTGTCTCTCTGCCTGTATCTGCCTGTCTCCCTCCATCTGTGTCTGCCTCGCTCTATGCCTGTCTCTTTCTCTGTCTATGCCCGTCTCTCTCTCGCTGCCTGTCTCGCTCTCTCTCTCTCTCTCTGCCTGTCTGCCTCTTTCTCTCTCTCATTCTCTCTCTCTGTCTCCCTCTCTTTCTCTGTCTGTCTCCCTCTCTCTCTCTGTCTGTCTCCCTCTCTCTCTCTGTCCGTCTCCCTCTTTCTGTCTGTATCTCCCTCCCTCTCTCTGTGTCTCCCTCTCTGTGTCTCCCTCTCTGTGTCTCCCTCTCTGTGTCTCCCTGTGTCTCCCTCTCTGTGTCTCCCTCTCTGTGTCTCCCTCTCTGTGTCTCCCTCTCTGTGTCTCCCTCTCTGTGTCTCCCTCTCTGTGTCTCCCTCTCTCTGTCTGTCGCCCTCTCTCTGTCTGTCGCCCTCTCTCTCTCTGTCTGTCGCCCTCTCTCTCTCGGTCTGTATCTCCCTCGCTCTCTCGGTCTGTATCTCCCTCGCTCTCTCGGTCTGTATCTCCCTCGCTCTCTCGGTCTGTATCTCCCTCGCTCTCTCGGTCTGTATCTCCCTCGCTCTCTCGGTCTGTATCTCCCTCGCTCTCTCGGTCTGTATCTCCCTCGCTCTCCTCGGTCTGTATCTCCCTCGCTCTCTCGGTCTGTATCTCCCTCTCTCTCTCTGTCTGTATCTCCCTCTCTCTCTCTGTCTGTATCTCCCTCTCTCTCTCTGTCTGTATCTCCCTCTCTCTCTCTGTCTGTATCTCCCTCTCTCTCTCTGTCTGTATCTCCCTCTCTCTCTCTGTCTCCCTCTCTCTCTCTGTCTCCCTCTCTCTCTGTCTGTATTTCCCCCTCTCTCTCTGTCTCCCTCTCTCTCTGTCTGTATCTCCCTCTCTCTCTCTGTCTCTCTCTCTGTCTGTCTCTCTCTGTCTCTCTCTCTGTATCTCCCTCTCTCTCTCTGTCTGTATCTCTCTCCCTCTGTCTGTATCTCCCTCTCTCTCTCTGTCTGTATCTCCCTCTCTCTCTCTGTCTGTATCTCCCTCTCTCTCTCTGTCTGTATCTCCCTCTCTCTCTCTGTCTCCCTCTCTCTCTCTGTCTCCCTCTCTCTCTGTCTGTATCTCCCTCTCTCTCTCTGTCTGTATCTCCCTCTCTCTCTCTGTCTGTATCTCCCTCTCTCTCTCTGTCTGTATCTCCCTCTCTCTCTCTGTCTGTATCTCCCTCTCTCTCTCTGTCTCCCTCTCTCTCTCTGTCTCCCTCTCTCTCTCTGTCTCCCTCTCTCTCTGTCTGTATCTCCCTCTCTCTCTCTGTCTCCCTCTCTCTCTGTCTGTATCTCCCTCTCTCTCTCTGTCTCTCTCTCTGTCTGTCTCTCTCTCTGTATCTCCCTCTCTCTCTCTGTCTGTATCTCTCCCTCTGTCTGTATCTCCCTCTCTCTCTCTGTCTGTATCTCCCTCTCTCTCTCTGTCTGTATCTCCCTCTCTCTCTCTGTCTCCCTCTCTCTCTCTGTCTCCCTCTCTCTCTGTCTGTATCTCCCTCTCTCTCTGTATCTCCCTCTCTCTCTCTGTCTGTATCTCTCCCTCTGTCTGTATCTCCCTCTCCCTCTCTGTTTGTATCTCTCTCTCTTTCTCTGTCTCTCTTTCTCTCTCTCCCTTTCTCTCTCTCCCTTTCTCTCTCTCCCTTTCTCTCTCTCTTTCTCTCTCTCTTTCTCTCTCTCTTTCTCTCTCTCTTTCTCTCTCTCTCACTCTCTGCCCGTCTCCCTCTCGCTCTCTGCCCGTCTCCCTCTCGCTCTCTGCCCGTCTCCCTCTCTCTCTGCCCGTCTCCCTCTCTCTCTCTCTGCCCGTCTCCCTCTCTCTCTCTGCCCGTCTCCCTCTCTCTCTCTGCCCGTCTCCCTCTCTCTCTGCCCGTCTCCCTCTCTCTCTGCCCGTCTCCCTCTCTCTCTCTGCCCGTCTCCCTCTCTCTCTCTGCCCGTCTCCCTCTCTCTCTCTGCCCGTCTCCCTCTCTCTCTCTGCCCGTCTCCCTCTCTCTCTCTGCCCGTCTCCCTCTCTCTCTCTGCCCGTCTCCCTCTCTCTCTCTGCCCGTCTCCCTCTCTCTCTCTGCCCGTCTCCCTCTCTCTCTCTGCCCGTCTCCCTCTCTCTCTCTGCCCGTCTCCCTCTCTCTCTCTGCCCGTCTCCCTCTCTCTCTCTGCCCGTCTCCCTCTCGCTCTCTGCCCGTCTCCCTCTCGCTCTCTGCCCGTCTCCCTCTCGCTCTCTGCCCGTCTCCCTCTCGCTCTCTGCCCGTCTCCCTCTCTCTCTCTGCCCGTCTCCCTCTCTCTCTCTGCCCGTCTCCCTCTCTCTCTCTGCCCGTCTCCCTCTGTCTCTCTGCCCGTCTCCCTCTCTCTCTCTGCCCGTCTCCCTCTCTCTCTCTGCCCGTCTCCCTCTCTCTCTCTGCCCGTCTCCCTCTCTCTCTCTGCCCGTCTCCCTCTCTCTCTGCCCGTCTCCCTCTCTCTCTCTGCCCGTCTCCCTCTCTCTCTCTGCCCGTCTCCTCTCTCTCTCTGCCCGTCTCCCTCTCTCTCTCTGCCCGTCTCCCTCTCTCTCTCTGCCCGTCTACTCTCTCTCTCTGCCCGTCTAACTCTCTCTCTCTGCCCGTCTCCCTCTCTCTCTCTGCCCGTCTCCCTCTCTCTCTCTGCCCGTCTCCCTCTCTCTCTCTGCCCGTCTCTCTCTCTCTGCCCGTCTCCCTCTCACTCTCTGCCCGTCTCCCTCTCTCTCTCTGCCCGTCTCCCTCTCTCTCTCTGCCCGTCTCCCTCTCTCTCTCTGCCCGTCTCCCTCTCTCTCTCTGCCCGTCTCCCTCTCCCTCTCTGCCCGTCTCCCTCTCTCTCTCTGCCCGTCTCCCTCTCTCTCTCTGCCCGTCTCCCTTTCTCTCTCTGCCCGTCTCCCTCTCTCTCTGCCCGTCTCCCTCTCTCTCTCTGCCCGTCTCCCTCTCTCCTCTCTGCCCGTCTCTCTCTCTCTGCCCGTCTCCCTCTCACTCTCTGCCCGTCTCCCTCTCTCTCTCTGCCCGTCTCCCTCTCTCTCTCTGCCCGTCTCCCTCTCTCTCTCTGCCCGTCTCCCTCTCTCTCTCTGCCCGTCTCCCTCTCTCTCTCTGCCCGTCTCCCTCTCTCTCTCTGCCCGTCTCCCTCTCTCTCTCTGCCCGTCTCCCTCTCCTCTCTGCCCGTCTCCCTCTCTCTCTCTGCCCGTCTCTCTCTCTCTCTCTCTCTCTGCCCGTCTCCCTCTCTCTCTCTCTCTCTGCCCGTCTCCCTCTCTCTCTCTGCCCGTCTCCCTCTCTCTCTCTGCCCGTCTCCCTCTCTCTCTCTGCCCGTCTCCCTCTCTCTCTCTGCCCGTCTCCCTCTCTCTCTCTGCCCGTCTCCCTCTCTCTCTCTGCCCGTCTCCCTCTCTCTCTCTGCCCGTCTCCCTCTCTCTCTCTGCCCGTCTCCCTCTCTCTCTCTGCCCGTCTCCCTCTCTCTCTCTGCCCGTCTCCCTCTCTCTCTCTGCCCGTCTCCCTCTCTCTCTCTGCCCGTCTCCCTCTCTCTCTCTGCCCGTCTCCCTCTCGCTCTCTGCCCGTCTCCCTCTCGCTCTCCTGCCCGTCTCCCTCTCTCTCTCTGCCCGTCTCCCTCTCTCTCTCTGCCCGTCTCCCTCTCTCTCTCTGCCCGTCTCCCTCTCTCTCTCTGCCCGTCTCCCTCTCTCTCTCTGCCCGTCTCCCTCTGTCTCTCTGCCCGTCTCCCTCTCTCTCTGCCCGTCTCCTCTCTCTCTCTGCCCGTCTCCCTCTCTCTCTCTGCCCGTCTCCCTCTCTCTCTCTGCCCGTCTCCCCTCTCTCTCTGCCCGTCTCCCTCTCTCTCTCTGCCCGTCTCCCTCTCTCTCTCTGCCCGTCTCCCTCTCTCTCTCTGCCCGTCTCCCTCTCTCTCTCTGCCCGTCTCCCTCTCTCTCTCTGCCCGTCTAACTCTCTCTCTGCCCGTCTAACTCTCTCTCTCTGCCCGTCTCCCTCTCTCTCTCTGCCCGTCTCCTCTCTCTCTCTGCCCGTCTCCCTCTCTCTCTCTGCCCGTCCTCTCTCTCTCTGCCCGTCTCCCTCTCACTCTCTGCCGTCTCCCTCTCTCTCTCTGCCCGTCTCCCTCTCTCTCTCTGCCCGTCTCCCTCTCTCTCTCTGCCCGTCTCCCTCTCTCTCTCTGCCCGTCTCCCTCTCCTCTCTCTGCCCGTCTCCCTCTCTCTCTCTGCCCGTCTCCCTCTCTCTCTCTGCCCGTCTCCCTTCTCTCTCTGCCCGTCTCCCTCTCTCTCTGCCCGTCTCCCTCTCTCTCTGCCCGTCTCCCTCTCTCTCTCTGCCCGTCTCTCTCTCTCTGCCCGTCTCCCTCTCACTCTCTGCCCGTCTCCCTCTCTCTCTCTGCCCGTCTCCCTCTCTCTCTCTGCCCGTCTCCCTCTCTCTCTCTGCCCGTCTCCCTCTCTCTCTCTGCCCGTCTCCCTCTCTCTCTCTGCCCGTCTCCCTCTCTCTCTCTGCCCGTCTCCCCTCTCTCTCTCTGCCCGTCTCCCTCTCCCTCTCTGCCCGTCTCCCTCTCTCTCTCTGCCCGTCTCCCTCTCTCTCTGCCCGTCTCCCTCTCTCTCTGCCCGTCTCCCTCTCTCTCTGCCCGTCTCCCTCTCTCTCTCTGCCCGTCTCCCTCTCTCTCTCTGCCCGTCTCCCTCTCTCTCTCTGCCCGTCTCCCTCTCTCTCTCTCTGCCCGTCTCCCTCTCTCTCTCTGCCCCGTCTCCCTCACTCTCTCTGCCCGTCTCCCTCTCTCTCTCTGCCCGTCTCCCTCTCTCTCTCTGCCCGTCTCTCTCTCTCTCTCTGCCCGTCTCTCTCTCTCTCTCTGCCCGTCTCCCTCTCTCTCTCTCTCTCTCTCTGCCCGTCTCCCTCTCTCCCTCTCCCTCTCTGCCCGTCTCCCTCTCTCTCTCTGCCCGTCTCCCTCTCTCTCTCTGCCCGTCTCCCTCTCTCTCTCTGCCCGTCTCCCTCTCTCTCTCTGCCCGTCTCCCTCTCTCTCTCTGCCCGTCTCCCTCTCTCTCTCTGCCCGTCTCCCTCTCTCTCTCTGCCCGTCTCCCTCTCTCTCTCTGCCCGTCTCCCTCTCTCTCTCTGCCCGTCTCCCTCTCTCTCTCTGCCCGTCTCCCTCTCTCTCTCTCTCTCTGCCCGTCTCCCTCTCTCTCTCTGCCCGTCTCTCTCTCTCTCTCTGCCCGTCTCTCTCTCTCTCTCTGCCCGTCTCCCTCTCTCTCTCTGCCCGTCTCCCTCTCTCTCTCTGCCCGTCTCTCTCTCTCTCTGCCCGTCTCTCTCTCTCTCTCTCTCTCTGCCCATCTCCCTCTCTCTCTCTCTCTCTGCCCCGTCTCTCTCTCTCTCTCTCTCTCTGCCCGTCTCCCTCTCTCTCTCTCTCTCTGCCCCGTCTCCCTCTCTCTCTCTGCCCGTCTCCCTCTCTCTCTCTGCCCGTCTCCCTCTCTCTCTCTGCCCGTCTCCCTCTCTCTCTCTGCCCGTCTCTCTCTCTCTCTGCCCGTCTCTCTCTCTCTCTGCCCGTCTCTCTCTCTCTCTGCCCGTCTCTCTCTCTCTCTGCCCGTCTCTCTCTCTCTGCCCGTCTCCCTCTCTCTCTCTCTCTCTGCCCGTCTCTCTCTCTCTCTCTCTCTCTGCCCGTCTCCCTCTCTCTCTCTCTCTGCCCGTCTCCCTCTCTCTCTCTGCCCGTCTCCCTCTCTCTCTCTGCCCGTCTCCCTCTCTCTCTCTGCCCGTCTCTCTCTCTCTCTCTGCCCGTCTCTCTCTCTCTCTCTCTCTGCCCGTCTCCCTCTCTCTCTCTCTCTCTGCCCGTCTCCCTCTCTCTCTCTCTCTGCCCGTCTCCCTCTCTCTCTCTGCCCGTCTCCCTCTCTCTCTCTGCCCGTCTCCCTCTCTCTCTCTGCCCGTCTCCCTCTCTCTCTCTGCCCGTCTCCCTCTCTCTCTCTGCCCGTCTCCCTCTCTCTCTCTGCCCGTCTCCCTCTCTCTCTCTGCCCGTCTCCCTCTCTCTCTCTGCCCGTCTCCCTCTCTCTCTCTGCCCGTCTCCCTCTCTCTCTCTGCCCGTCTCCCTCTCTCTCTCTGCCCGTCTCCCTCTCTCTCTCTGCCGTCTCCCTCTCTCTCTCTGCCCGTCTCCCTCTCTCTCTCTGCCCGTCTCCCTCTCTCTCTCTGCCCGTCTCCCTCTCTCTCTCTGCCCGTCTCCCTCTCTCTCTCTGCCCGTCTCCTCTCTCTCTCTGCCCGTCTCCCTCTCTCTCTCTGCCCGTCTCCCTCTCTCTCTCTGCCCGTCTCCCTCTCTCTCTCTGCCCGTCTCCCTCTCTCTCTCTGCCCGTCTCCCTCTCTCTCTCTGCCCGTCTCTCTCTCTCTCTCTGCCCGTCTCTCTCTCTCTCTCTCTCTCTGCCCGTCTCCCTCTCTCTCTCTGCCCGTCTCCCTCTCTCTCTCTGCCCGTCTCTCTCTCTCTCTCTGCCCGTCTCTCTCTCTCTCTCTGCCCGTCTCTCTCTCTCTCTCTGCCCGTCTCTCTCTCTCTCTCT
Organism: Isurus oxyrinchus; assembly: GCA_026770705.1. NCBI lineage: Eukaryota > Metazoa > Chordata > Chondrichthyes > Lamniformes > Lamnidae > Isurus > Isurus oxyrinchus. The sequence continues at coordinate 47,620 of JANJGN010003285.1, forward strand.
GCCCGTCTCTCTCTCTCTCTCTGCCCGTCTCTCTCTCTCTCTCTCTCTCTGCCCGTCTCCCTCTCTCTCTCTCTCTCTCTGCCCGTCTCCCCCTCTCTCTCTGCCCGTCTCGCTCTCTCTCTGCCCGTCTCCCTCTCTCTCTCTGCCCGTCTCCCTCTCTCTCTCTGCCCGTCTCCCTCTCTCTCTCTGCCCGTCTCCCTCTCTCTCTCTGCCCGTCTCCCTCTCTCTCTCTGCCCGTCTCTCTCTCTCTCTCTGCCCGTCTCCCTCTCTCTCTCTGCCCGTCTCTCTCTCTCTCTCTGCCCGTCTCTCTCTCTCTCTCTGCCCGTCTCCTCTCTCTCTCTGCCCGTCTCCCTC
>JANJGN010003286.1:0-47970 GCA_026770705.1 Isurus oxyrinchus
GACCACCAGCGTTTTTGGTTTTAAACTGAAGTGTTTTTGGTGTTAAACAGCGTCATTGTAGTGGTTAAAAAACTGCGTTATTGGTGTTAAACAGCAGCGTTATCGGATTTAATCAGCTGCTTAATTGGATTTAAAAAGCAGCATTATTGGATTAAAACAGCAGCGTTATTGGTGTATAACAGCAGCGTTATTGGTGTTAAACAGTAGCATTAGTGGCGTTAAAAAGCAGTGGTATTGGATTTAAACAGGAGCATTATCGGAGTTAATCAGCAGTGTTATTTGATTCAAAAAGCAGCGTTATTGAAGTTATACAGCAGCGTTATTGTATTTAAACAGCAGCGATATTGGAGTTAAACCGCAGCATTATTGGAGTTAAACAGCAGCGTTATTGGTGTTAAACAGCAGCGTTGTTCCTGTTAAAGAACAGCAATATTGGTGTTAAACAGCAGCGTTATTGGTGTTAAACAGCCGCGTTATCAGTGTTAAACAGCAGCGTTACTGGTGTTAAACTGCAGCATTAATGGGAGTTAACCAGCAGCGTTGTTGGATCTTAACAGCAGCATTATTGGCCTTAAACTGCAGCGTTATTGATGTGAAACAACAGCTTTATCGGTGTTAAACAGCAGCGTTATTGTATTTAAACAGCAGCGATATTGGAGTTAAACCGCAGCATTATTGGAGTTAAACAGCAGCTTTATTGGTGTTGAACTGCAGTGTTATTGGATTTAAAGATCAGCGTTATTGATTTTAAACATCAGTGTTATCGGTGTTAAACAGCAATGCTATCGGTGTTTAACACCATCGTTATAGGTTTTAAACTGTAGCGTTATTGGTGTTAAACAGCATCATTGTTCCTGTTAAAGAACAGCGTTATTGGTGTTAAACAGGAGCATCATTGGAGTTAAACAGCAGCGTTATTGGAGTTAAACAGCAGCTTTATTGGCGTGAATCAGCAGCGTTATTGGCGTTAACCAGCAACGTTATTGGAGTTAACAGCAGCATTATTTGCGTTAAACAGTTGCGTTTTCGGACTTAATCAACAGCGTTATTAGATTTAAAAAGCAGCATTATTGGAGTTAAACAGCAGCATTATTGGTGTTAAACAGCTGCGTTATTGGTGTTAAACAGCCGCATTATCAGTGTTAAACAGCTGCCTTATTGGTGTTAAACTGCAGCAGTAATGGGAGTTAACCAGCAGCGTTGTTGGATCTTAACAGCACCATTATTGGAGTTAAACTGCAGTGTTATTGATGTGAAACAACAGCGTTATTGGTGTTAAACAGCGTCATTGTTGTGGTTAAAGAAGTGCATTATTGGTGTTAAACAGCAGCATTATCGGATTTAATCAGCTGTGTTATTGGTTTTAAAAAGCAGCATTATTGTATTAAAACAGCAGCATTATTGGTGTTAAACAGCAGCGTTATTGGGGTTAAACAGCAACATCATTGGAGTTAAACAGCAGGATTCATGGAGTTAAACAGCAGCTTTCTTGGCGTGGAACAGCAGCGTTATTGGCGTTAAACAGCAACGTTATTGGTGTTAACAGCAGCATTATTGGCGTTAAACAGCTGCGTTTTCGGACTTAATCAACAGCGTTATTGGATTTAAAAAGCAGCATTATCAGTGTTAAACAGCTGCGTTATTGGCGTTAAACTGCAGCGTTATTGATGTGAAACAACAGCTTTATTGGTGTTAAACAGCAGCGTTATTGTATTTAAACAGCAGCGATATTGGAGTTAAACCGCAGCATTATTGGAGTTACACAGCAGCTTTATTGGTGTTGAACTGCAGTGTTATTGGATTTAAAGATCAGCGTTATTGATTTTAAACAGCAGCGTTATTGGATTTAATCAGCTGCGTTATTGGATTTAAAAAGCAGCATTATTGGATTAAAACAGCAGCGTTATTGGTGTTAAACAGCAGCGTTATTGGTGTTAAACAGCAGCGTTATTGGTTTTAATCAAAACTTTATTGGTGTTAAACGTCAACTTTTTTGGAGATAAACAGCAGCATTATCTGCGTTAAACCTCAGTGTTATTGGAGCTAAACAGCAGCGTTATTGGAGCTAAACAGCAGCGCTATTGGTGTTAAAGGGCAGTGTTATTAGTGTTAGATAGCAGCATTATTGGTGTTAAACAGCAGTGTTATTGGTGTTAAACAGCTGCATTATCAGTGTTAAACAGCAGTGTTATTAGTGTTAAACTGCAGCATTAATGGGAGTTAACAGCCAGCGTTTTTGGATATTAACAGCAGCATTATTGGCGTTTAACTGCAGCGTTATTGATGTGAAACAACAGCTTTATCGGTGTAAAACAGCAGCGTTATTGTATTTAAACAGCAGCGATATTGGAGTTAAACCGCAGCATTATTGGAGTTAAACAGCAGCGTTATTGGTGTTAAACAGCACTGTTATTGGTGTTAAACAGCTGCATTATCAGTGTTAAACAGCAGTGTTATTAGTGTTAAACTGCAGCATTAATGGGAGTTAACAGCCAGCGTTTTTGTATCTTAACAGCAGCATTATTGGCGTTTAACTGCAGCGTTATTGATGTGAAACAACAGCTTTATCGGTGTTAAACAGCAGCATTATTGTATTTAAACAGCAGCGATATTGGAGTTAAACCGCAGCATTATTGGAGTTAAACAGCAGCTTTATTTGGTGTTGAACTGCAGTGTTATTGGATTTAAAGATCAGCGTTATTGATTTTAAACATCAGTGTTATCGGTGTTAAACAGCAATGCTATCGGTGTTTAACACCATCGTTATAGGTTTTAAACTGTAGCGTTATTGGTGTTAAACAGCATCATTGTTCCTGTTAAAGAACAGCGTTATTGGTGTTAAACAGGAGCATCATTGGAGTTAAACAGCAGCTTTATTGGCGTGAATCAGCAGCGTTATTGGCGTTAACCAGCAACGTTATTGGAGTTAACAGCAGCATTATTTGCGTTAAACAGTTGCATTTTCGGACTTAATCAACAGCGTTATTAGATTTAAAAAGCAGCATTATTGGAGTTAAACAGCAGCATTATTGTTGTTAAACAGCTGCGTTATTGGTGTTAAACAGCCGCATTATCAGTGTTAAACAGCTGCCTTATTGGTGTTAAACTGCAGCAGTAATGGGAGTTAACCAGCAGCGTTGTTGGATCTTAACAGAAGCATTATTGGAGTTAAACTGCAGTGTTATTGATGTAAAACAACAGCTTTATTGGTGTTAAACAGCAGCATTATTGTATTTAAACAGCAGCGATATTGGAGTTAAACTGCAGCATTATTGGAGTTAAACAGCTGCTTTATTGGTGTTGAACAGCAGCGTTATTGTATTTAAACAGCAGCGATATTGGAGTTAAACTGCAGCATTATTGGAGATAAACAGCTGCTTTATTGGTGTTGAACAGCAGTGTTATTGGGTTTAAAGATCAGCGTTATTGATTTTAAACATCAGTGTTATCGGTGTTAAACAGCAATGCTATCGGTGTTTAACACCATCGTTATAGGTTTTAAACTGTAGCGTTATTGATGTTAAACAGCATCATTGTTCCTGTTAAAGAACAGCGTTATTGGTGTTAAACAGGAGCATCATTGGAGTTAAACAGCAGCTTTATTGGCGTGAATCAGCAGCGTTATTGGCGTTAACCAGCAACGTTATTGGAGTTAACAGCAGCATTATTTGCGTTAAACAGTTGCGTTTTCGGACTTAATCAACAGCGTTATTAGATTTAAAAAGCAGCATTATTGGAGTTAAACTGCAGTATTATTGATGTGAAACAACAGCGTCATTGGTGTTAAACAGCGTCATTGTTGTGGTTAAAGAAGTGCATTATTGGTGTTAAACAGCAGCATTATCGGATTTAATCAGCTGTGTTATTGGTTTTAAGAAGCAGCATTATTGTATTAAAACAGCAGCATTATTGGTGTTAAACAGCAGCGTTATTGGGGTTAAACAGCAACATCATTGGAGTTAAACAGCAGGATTCATGGAGTTAAACAGCAGCTTTATTGGCGTGGAACAGCAGCGTTATTGGTGTTAAACAGCAACGTTATTGGTGTTAACTGCAGCATTATTGGCGTTAAACAGCTGCGTTTTCGGACTTAATCAACAGCGTTATTGGATTTAAAAAGCAGCATTATCAGTGTTAAACAGCTGCGTTATTGGCGTTAAACTGCAGCGTTATTGATGTGAAACAACAGCTTTATTGGTGTTAAACAGCAGCGTTATTGTATTTAAACAGCAGCGATATTGGAGTTAAACCGCAGCATTATTGGAGTTACACAGCAGCTTTATTGGTGTTGAACTGCAGTGTTATTGGATTTAAAGATCAGCGTTATTGATTTTAAACAGCAGCGTTATTGGATTTAATCAGCTGCGTTATTGGATTTAAAAAGCAGCATTATTGGATTAAAACAGCAGCGTTATTGGTGTTAAACAGCAGCGTTATTGGTGTTAAACAGCAGCGTTATTGGTTTTAATCAAAACTTTATTGGTGTTAAACGTCAACTATTTTGGAGATAAACAGCAGCATTATCGGCATTAAACCTCAGTGTTATTGGAGCTAAACAGCAGCGTTATTGGAGCTAAACAGCAGCGCTATTGGTGTTAAAGGACAGTGTTATTAGTGTTAGATAGCAGCATTATTGGTGTTAAACAGCAGCATTAGTATTGTTAAGAAGCAGTGGTATTGGATTTAAACAGCAGCATTATCGGAGTTAATCAGCAGTGTTATTGGATTTAAACAGCAGCGATATTGGAGTTAAGCCGCAGCATTATTGGAGTTAAACAACAGCTTTATTGGTGTTAAACAGCAGCGTTATTGTATTTAAACAGCAGCGATATTGGAGTTAAACTGAGCATTATTGGCGTTAAACAGCAGCTTTATTGGTGTTGAACAGCAGTGTTATTGGATTTAAAGATCAGCGTTATTGATTTTAAACAGCAGTGTTATCGGTGTTAACAGCAATGCAATCGGTGTTTAACACCAGTGTTATAGGTTTTAAACTGTAGCGTTATTGGTGTTAAACAGCATCATTGTTCCTGTTAAAGAACAGCAGCATTATTGGTGTTAAACAGCAGCGTTATTGATGTTAAACAGCCGCGTTATCAGTGATAAACAGCAGCGTTATTGGCGTGAATCAGCAGCATGAATGGGAGTTAACCAGCAGCGTTGTTGGATCTTAACAGCAGCATTATTGGAGTTAAACTGCAGCGTTATTGCTGTGAAACAACAGCTTTATTGGTGTTAAACAGCAGCGTTATTGTATTTAAACAGCAGTGATATTGGAGTTAACCCGCTTCATTATTGGAGTTAAACAGCAGCTTTATTGATGTTGAACTGCAGTGTTATTGGATTTAAAGATCAGCGTTACTGATTTTAAACAGCAGCGTTATCGGTGTTGATCACCAGCGTTTTCGGTTTTAAACTGAAGCGTTATTGGTGTTAAACAGTGTCATTGTTGTGGTTAAAGAAGTGCATTATTGGTGTTAAACAGCAGCATTATCGGATTTAATCAGCTGCGTTATTGGTTTTAAAAAGCAGCATTATTGTATTAAAACAGCAGCATTATTTGTGTTAAACAGCAGCGTTATTGGCGTTAAACAGCAACGTTATTGGAGTTAACAGCAGCATTATTGGCGTTAAACAGCTGCGTTTTCGGACTTAATCAACAGTGTTATTGGTTTTAAAAAGCAGCATTATTGGAGTTAAACAGCTGCGTTATTGGTGTTAAACAGCAGTGTTATTGGTGTTAAACAGCTGCATTATCAGTGTTAAACAGCAGTGTTATTAGTGTTAAACTGCAGCATTAATGGGAGTTAACAGCCAGCGTTTTTGGATCTTAACAGCAGCATTATTGGCGTTTAACTGCAGCGTTATTGATGTGAAACAACAGCTTTATCGGTTTTAAACAGCAGCATTATTGTATTTAAACAGCAGCGATATTGGAGTTAAACCGCAGCATTATTGGAGTTAAACAGCAGCTTTATTGGTGTTGAACTGCAGTGTTATTGGATTTAAAGATCAGCGTTATTGATTTTAAACATCAGTGTTATCGGTGTTAAACAGCAATGCTATCGGTGTTTAACACCATCGTTATAGGTTTTAAACTGTAGCGTTATTGGTGTTAAACAGCATCATTGTTCCTGTTAAAGAACAGCGTTATTGGTGTTAAACAGGAGCATCATTGGAGTTAAACAGCAGCTTTATTGGCGTGAATCAGCAGCGTTATTGGCGTTAACCAGCAACGTTATTGGAGTTAAAAGCAGCATTATTTGCGTTAAACAGTTGCGTTTTCGGACTTAATCAACAGCGTTATTAGATTTAAAAAGCAGCATTATTGGAGTTAAACAGCAGCATTATTGTTGTTAAACAGCTGCGTTATTGGTGTTAAACAGCCGCATTATCAGTGTTAAACAGCTGCCTTATTGGTGTTAAACTGCAGCAGTAATGGGAGTTAACCAGCAGCGTTGTTGGATCTTAACAGCAGCATTATTGGAGTTAAACTGCAGTGTTATTGATGTGAAACAACAGCTTTATTGGTGTTAAACAGCAGCGTTATTGTATTTAAACAGCAGCAAAATTGGAGTTTAACTGCAGCATTATTGGAGTTAAACAGCTGCTTTATTGGTGTTGAACAGCAGCGTTATTGTATTTAAACAGCAGCGATATTGGAGTTAAACTGCAGCATTATTGGAGATAAACAGCTGCTTTATTGGTGTTGAACAGCAGTGTTATTGGATTTAAAGATCAGCGTTATTGATTTTAAACAGCAGCGTTATCGGTTTGACCACCAGCGTTTTCGGGTTTAAACTGAAGTGTTTTTGGTGTTAAACAGTGTCATTGTAGTGGTTAAAGAACTGTGTTATTGGTGTTAAACAGCAGCGTTATCGGATTTAATCAGCTGCTTAATTGGATTTAAAAAGCAGCATTATTGGATTAAAACAGCAGCGTTATTGGTATATAACAGCAGCGTTATTGGTGTTAAACAGTAGCATTAGTAGCGTTAAAAAGCAGTGGTATTGGATTTAAACAGGAGCATTATCGGAGTTAATCAGCAGTGTTATTTGATTCAAAAAGCAACGTTATTGAAGTTAAACAGCAGCGTTATTGTATTTAAACAGCAGCGATATTGGAGTTAAACCGCAGCATTATTGGAGTTAAACAGCAGCGTTATTGGTGTTAAACAGCAGCGTTGTTCCTGTTAAAGAACAGCAATATTGGTGTTAAACAGCAGCGTTATTGGTGTTAAACAGCCGCGTTATCAGTGTTAAACAGCAGCGTTATTGGTGTTAAACTGCAGCATTAATGGGAGTTAACCAGCAGCGTTGTTGGATCTTAACAGCAGCATTATTGGCGTTAAACTGCAGCGTTATTGATGTGAAACAACAGCTTTATCGGTGTTAAACAGCAGCGTTATTGTATTTAAACAGCAGCGATATTGGAGTTAAACCGCAGCATTATTGGAGTTAAACAGCAGCTTTATTGGTGTTGAACTGCAGTGTTATTGGATTTAAAGATCAGCGTTATTGATTTTAAACATCAGTGTTATCGGTGTTAAACAGCAATGCTATCGGTGTTTAACACCATCGTTATCGTTTTTAAACTGTAGCGTTATTGGTGTTAAACAGCATCATTGTTCCTGTTAAAGAACAGCGTTATTGGTGTTAAACAGGAGCATCATTGGAGTTAAACAGCAGCGTTATTGGAGTTAAACAGCAGCTTTATTGGCGTGAATCAGCAGCGTTATTGGCGGTTACCAGCAACGTTATTGGAGTTAACAGCAGCATTATTTGCGTTAAACAGTTGCGTTTTCGGACTTAATCAACAGCGTTATTAGATTTAAAAAGCAGCATTATTGGAGTTAAACAGCAGCATTATTGGTGTTAAACAGCTGCGTTATTGGTGTTAAACAGCCGCATTATCAGTGTTAAACAGCTGCCTTATTGGTGTTAAACTGCAGCAGTAATGGGAGTTAACCAGCAGCGTTGTTGGATCTTCACAGCAGCATTATTGGAGTTAAACTGCAGTGTTATTGATGTGAAACAACAGCGTTATTGGTGTTAAACAGCGTCATTGTTGTGGTTAAAGAAGTGCATTATTGGTGTTAAACAGCAGCATTATCGGATTTAATCAGCTGTGTTATTGTTTTTAAAAAGCAGCATTATTGTATTAAAACAGCAGCATTATTGGTGTTAAACAGCAGCGTTATTGGGGTTAAACAGCAACATCATTGGAGTTAAACAGCAGGATTAATGGAGTTAAACAGCAGCTTTATTGGCGTGGAACAGCAGCGTTATTGGCGTTAAACAGCAACGTTATTGGTGTTAACAGCAGCATTATTGGCGTTAAACAGCTGCGTTTTCGGACTTAATCAACAGCGTTATTGGATTTAAAAAGCAGCATTATCAGTGTTAAACAGCTGCGTTATTGGCGTTAAACTGCAGCGTTATTGATGTGAAACAACAGCTTTATTGGTGTTAAACAGCAGCGTTATTGTATTTAAACAGCAGCGATATTGGAGTTAAACCACAGCATTATTGGAGTTACACAGCAGCTTTATTGGTGTTGAACTGCAGTGTTATTGGATTTAAAGATCAGCGTTATTGATTTTAAACAGCAGCGTTATTGGATTTAATTAGCTGCGTTATTGGATTTAAAAAGCAGCATTATTGGATTAAAACAGCAGCGTTATTGGTGTTAAACAGCAGTGTTATTGGTGTTAAACAGCAGCGTTATTGGTTTTAATCAAAACTTTATTGGTGTTAAACGTCAACTTTTTTGGAGATAAACAGCAGCATTATCGGCGTTAAACCTCAGTGTTATTGGAGCTAAACAGCAGCGTTATTGGAGCTAAACAGCAGCGCTATTGGTGTTAAAGGGCAGTGTTATTAGTGTTAGACAGCAGCATTACTGGTGTTAAACAGCAGCATTAGTAGTGTTAAGAAGCAGTGGTATTGGATTTAAACAGCAGCATTATCGGAGTTAATCAGCAGTGTTATTGGATTTAAACAGCAGCGATATTGGAGTTAAGCCGCAGCATTATTGGAGTTAAACAGCAGCTTTATTGGTGTTGAACTGCAGTGTTATTGGATTTAAAGATCAGCGTTATTGATTTTAAACATCAGTGTTATCGGTGTTAACAGCAATGCAATCGGCGTTTAACACCAGTGTTATAGGTTTTAAACTGTAGCGTTATTGGTGTTAAACAGCATCATTGTTCCTGTTAAAGAACAGCAGCATTATTGGTGTTAAACAGCAGCGTTATTGATGTTAAACAGCCACATTATCAGTGTTAAACAGCAGCGTTATTGGTGTAAATCTGCAGCATTAATGGGAGTTAACCAGCAGCGTTGTTGGATCTTAACAGCAGCATTATTGGAGTTAAACTGCAGTGTTATTGCTGTGAAACAACAGCTTTATTGGTGTTTAACAGCAGCGTTATTGTATTTAAACAGCAGTGATATTGGAGTTAACCCGCAGCATTATTGGAGTTAAACAGCAGCTTTATTGATGTTGAACTGCAGTGTTATTGGATTTAAAGATCAGCGTTACTGATTTTAAACAGCAGCGTTATCGGTGTTGAACACCAGCGTTTTCGGTTTTAAACTGAAGCGTTATTGGTGTTAAACAGCGTCATTGTTGTGGTTAAAGAAGTGCATTATTGGTGTTAAACAGCAGCATTATCGGATTTAATCAGCTGCGTTATTGGTTTTATAAAGCAGCATTATTGAATTAAAACTGCAGCATTATTGGTGTTAAACAGCAGCATTATTGGCGTTATACAGCAACGTTATTGGAGTTAACAGCAGCATTATTGGCGTTAAACAGCTGCGTTTTCGGACTTAATCAACAGCGTTATTGGTTTTAAAAAGCAGCATTATTGGAGTTAAACAGCAGCGTTATTGGTGTTAAACAGCAGTGTTATTGGTGTTAAACTGCAACATTATCAGTGTTAAACAGCAGTGTTATTGGTGTTAAACTGCAGCATTAATGGGAGTTAACAGCCAGCGTTTTTGGATCTTAACAGCAGCATTATTGGCGTTTAACTGCAGCGTTATTGATGTGAAACAACAGCTTTATCGGTGTTAAACAGCAGCATTATTGTATTTAAACAGCAGCGATATTGGAGTTAAACCGCTGCATTATTGGAGTTAAACAGCAGCTTTATTGGTGTTGAACTGCAGTGTTATTGGATTTAAAGATCAGCGTTATTGATTTTAAACATCTGTGTTATCGGTGTTAAACAGCAATGCTATCGGTGTTTAACACCATCGTTATAGGTTTTAAACTGTAGCGTTATTGGTGTTAAACAGCATCATTGTTCCTGTTAATGAACAGCGTTATTGGGGTTAAACAGGAGCATCATTGGAGTTAAACAGCAGCTTTATTGGCGTGAATCAGCAGCGTTATTGGCGTTAACCAGCAACGTTATTGGAGTGAACAGCAGCATTATTTGCGTTAAACAGTTGCATTTTCGGACTTAATCAACAGCGTTATTAGATTTAAAAAGCAGCATTATTGGAGTTAAACAGCAGCATTATTGTTGTTAAACAGCTGCGTTATTGGTGTTAAACAGCCGCATTATCAGTGTTAAACAGCTGCCTTATTGGTGTTAAACTGCAGCAGTAATGGGAGTTAACCAGCAGCGTTGTTGGATCTTAACAGCAGCATTATTGGAGTTAAACTGCAGTGTTATTGATGTGAAACAACAGCTTTATTGGTGTTAAACAGCAGCGTTATTGTATTTAAACAGCAGCAAAATTGGAGTTTAACTGCAGCATTATTGGAGTTAAACAGCTGCTTTATTGGTGTTGAACAGCAGCGTTATTGTATTTAAACAGCAGCGATATTGGAGTTAAACTGCAGCATTATTGGAGATAAACAGCTGCTTTATTGGTGTTGAACAGCAGTGTTATTGGATTTAAAGATCAGCGTTATTGATTTTAAACAGCAGCGTTATCGGTTTGACCACCAGCGTTTTCGGGTTTAAACTGAAGTGTTTTTGGTGTTAAACAGTGTCATTGTAGTGGTTAAAGAACTGTGTTATTGGTGTTAAACAGCAGCGTTATCGGATTTAATCAGCTGCTTAATTGGATTTAAAAAGCAGCATTATTGGATTAAAACAGCAGCGTTATTGGTATATAACAGCAGCATTATTGCTGTTAAACAGTAGCATTAGTAGCGTTAAAAAGCAGTGGTATTGGATTTAAACAGGAGCATTATCGGAGTTAATCAGCAGTGTTATTTGATTCAAAAAGCAACGTTATTGAAGTTAAACAGCAGCGTTATTGTATTTAAACAGCAGCGATATTGGAGTTAAACCGCAGCATTATTGGAGTTAAACAGCAGCGTTATTGGTGTTAAACAGCAGCGTTGTTCCTGTTAAAGAACAGCAATATTGGTGTTAAACAGCAGCGTTATTGGTGTTAAACAGCCGCGTTATCAGTGTTAAACAGCAGCGTTATTGGTGTTAAACTGCAGCATTAATGGGAGTTAACCAGCAGCGTTGTTGGATCTTAACAGCAGCATTATTGGCGTTAAACTGCAGCGTTATTGATGTGAAACAACAGCTTTATCGGTGTTAAACAGCAGCGTTATTGTATTTAAACAGCAGCGATATTGGAGTTAAACCGCAGCATTATTGGAGTTAAACAGCAGCTTTATTGGTGTTGAACTGCAGTGTTATTGGATTTAAAGATCAGCGTTATTGATTTTAAACATCAGTGTTATCGGTGTTAAACAGCAATGCTATCGGTGTTTAACACCATCGTTATCGTTTTTAAACTGTAGCGTTATTGGTGTTAAACAGCATCATTGTTCCTGTTAAAGAACAGCGTTATTGGTGTTAAACAGGAGCATCATTGGAGTTAAACAGCAGCGTTATTGGAGTTAAACAGCAGCTTTATTGGCGTGAATCAGCAGCGTTATTGGCGGTTACCAGCAACGTTATTGGAGTTAACAGCAGCATTATTTGCGTTAAACAGTTGCGTTTTCGGACTTAATCAACAGCGTTATTAGATTTAAAAAGCAGCATTATTGGAGTTAAACAGCAGCATTATTGGTGTTAAACAGCTGCGTTATTGGTGTTAAACAGCCGCATTATCAGTGTTAAACAGCTGCCTTATTGGTGTTAAACTGCAGCAGTAATGGGAGTTAACCAGCAGCGTTGTTGGATCTTCACAGCAGCATTATTGGAGTTAAACTGCAGTGTTATTGATGTGAAACAACAGCGTTATTGGTGTTAAACAGCGTCATTGTTGTGGTTAAAGAAGTGCATTATTGGTGTTAAACAGCAGCATTATCGGATTTAATCAGCTGTGTTATTGTTTTTAAAAAGCAGCATTATTGTATTAAAACAGCAGCATTATTGGTGTTAAACAGCAGCGTTATTGGGGTTAAACAGCAACATCATTGGAGTTAAACAGCAGGATTAATGGAGTTAAACAGCAGCTTTATTGGCGTGGAACAGCAGCGTTATTGGCGTTAAACAGCAACGTTATTGGTGTTAACAGCAGCATTATTGGCGTTAAACAGCTGCGTTTTCGGACTTAATCAACAGCGTTATTGGATTTAAAAAGCAGCATTATCAGTGTTAAACAGCTGCGTTATTGGCGTTAAACTGCAGCGTTATTGATGTGAAACAACAGCTTTATTGGTGTTAAACAGCAGCGTTATTGTATTTAAACAGCAGCGATATTGGAGTTAAACCGCAGCATTATTGGAGTTACACAGCAGCTTTATTGGTGTTGAACTGCAGTGTTATTGGATTTAAAGATCAGCGTTATTGATTTTAAACAGCAGCGTTATTGGATTTAATTAGCTGCGTTATTGGATTTAAAAAGCAGCATTATTGGATTAAAACAGCAGCGTTATTGGTGTTAAACAGCAGTGTTATTGGTGTTAAACAGCAGCGTTATTGGTTTTAATCAAAACTTTATTGGTGTTAAACGTCAACTTTTTTGGAGATAAACAGCAGCATTATTGGCGTTAAACCTCAGTGTTATTGGAGCTAAACAGCAGCGTTATTGGAGCTAAACAGCAGCGCTATTGGTGTTAAAGGGCAGTGTTATTAGTGTTAGACAGCAGCATTACTGGTGTTAAACAGCAGCATTAGTAGTGTTAAGAAGCAGTGGTATTGGATTTAAACAGCAGCATTATCGGAGTTAATCAGCAGTGTTATTGGATTTAAACAGCAGCGATATTGGAGTTAAGCCGCAGCATTATTGGAGTTAAACAGCAGCTTTATTGGTGTTGAACTGCAGTGTTATTGGATTTAAAGATCAGCGTTATTGATTTTAAACATCAGTGTTATCGGTGTTAACAGCAATGCAATCGGCGTTTAACACCAGTGTTATAGGTTTTAAACTGTAGCGTTATTGGTGTTAAACAGCATCATTGTTCCTGTTAAAGAACAGCAGCATTATTGGTGTTAAACAGCAGCGTTATTGATGTTAAACAGCCACATTATCAGTGTTAAACAGCAGCGTTATTGGTGTAAATCTGCAGCATTAATGGGAGTTAACCAGCAGCGTTGTTGGATCTTAACAGCAGCATTATTGGAGTTAAACTGCAGTGTTATTGCTGTGAAACAACAGCTTTATTGGTGTTAAACAGCAGCGTTATTGTATTTAAACAGCAGTGATATTGGAGTTAACCCGCAGCATTATTGGAGTTAAACAGCAGCTTTATTGATGTTGAACTGCAGTGTTATTGGATTTAAAGATCAGCGTTACTGATTTTAAACAGCAGCGTTATCGGTGTTGAACACCAGCGTTTTCGGTTTTAAACTGAAGCGTTATTGGTGTTAAACAGCGTCATTGTTGTGGTTAAAGAAGTGCATTATTGGTGTTAAACAGCAGCATTATCGGATTTAATCAGCTGCGTTATTGGTTTTAAAAAGCAGCATTATTGAATTAAAACTGCAGCATTATTGGTGTTAAACAGCAGCATTATTGGCGTTAAACAGCAACGTTATTGGAGTTAACAGCAGCATTATTGGCGTTAAACAGCTGCGTTTTCGGACTTAATCAACAGCGTTATTGGTTTTAAAAAGCAGCATTATTGGAGTTAAACAGCAGCGTTATTGGTGTTAAACAGCAGTGTTATTGGTGTTAAACTGCAACATTTTCAGTGTTAAACAGCAGTGTTATTGGTGTTAAACTGCAGCATTAATGGGAGTTAACAGCCAGCGTTTTTGGATCTTAACAGCAGCATTATTGGCGTTTAACTGCAGCGTTATTGATGTGAAACAACAGCTTTATCGGTGTTAAACAGCAGCATTATTGTATTTAAACAGCAGCGATATTGGAGTTAAACCGCTGCATTATTGGAGTTAAACAGCAGCTTTATTGGTGTTGAACTGCAGTGTTATTGGATTTAAAGATCAGCGTTATTGATTTTAAACATCAGTGTTATCGGTGTTAAACAGCAATGCTATCGGTGTTTAACACCATCGTTATAGGTTTTAAACTGTAGCGTTATTGGTGTTAAACAGCATCATTGTTCCTGTTAATGAACAGCGTTATTGGGGTTAAACAGGAGCATCATTGGAGTTAAACAGCAGCTTTATTGGCGTGAATCAGCAGCGTTATTGGCGTTAGCCAGCAACGTTATTGGAGTGAACAGCAGCATTATTTGCGTTAAACAGTTGCATTTTCGGACTTAATCAACAGCGTTATTAGATTTAAAAAGCAGCATTATTGGAGTTAAACAGCAGCATTATTGTTGTTAAACAGCTGCGTTATTGGTGTTAAACAGCCGCATTATCAGTGTTAAACAGCTGCCTTATTGGTGTTAAACTGCAGCAGTAATGGGAGTTAACCAGCAGCATTGTTGGATCTTAACAGCAGCATTATTGGAGTTAAACTGCAGTGTTATTGATGTGAAACAACAGCTTTATTGGTGTTAAGCAGCAGCGTTATTGTATTTAAACAGCAGCGATATTGGAGTTAAACTGCAGCATTATTGGAGTTAAACAGCTGCTTTATTGGTGTTGAACAGCAGTGTTATTGGATTTACAGATCAGCGTTATTGATTTTAAACAGCAGCGTTATCGGTTTGACCACCAGCGTTTTCGGTTTTAAACTGAAGTGTTTTTGGTGTTAAACAGCGTCATTGTAGTGGTTAAATAACTGCGTTATTGGTGTTAAACAGCAGCGTTATCGGATTTAATCAGCTGCTTAATTGGATTTAAAAAGCAGCATTATTGGATTAAAACAGCAGCGTTATTGGTGTATAACAGCAGCGTTATTGGTGTTAAACAGTAGCATTAGTAGCGTTAAAAAGCAGTGGTATTGGATTTAAACAGGAGCATTATCGGAGTTAATCAGCAGTGTTATTTGATTCAAAAAGCAACGTTATTGAAGTTAAACAGCAGCGTTATTGTATTTAAACAGCAGCGATATTGGAGTTAAACCGCAGCATTATTGGAGTTCAACAGCAGCGTTATTGGTGTTAAACAGCAGCGTTGTTCCTGTTAAAGAACAGCAATATTGGTGTTAAACAGCAGCGTTATTGGTGTTAAACAGCCGCGTTATCAATGTTAAACAGCAGCGTTATTGGTGTTAAACTGCAGCATTAATGGGAGTTAACCAGCAGCGTTGTTGGATCTTAACAGCAGCATTATTGGCGTTTAACTGCAGCGTTATTGATGTGAAACAACAGCTTTATCGGTGTTAAACAGCAGCATTATTGTATTTAAACAGCAGCGATATTGGAGTTAAACCACAGCATTATTGGAGTTAAACAGCAGCTTTATTGGTGTTGAACTGCAGTGTTATTGGATTTAAAGATCAGCGTTATTGATTTTAAACATCAGTGTTACCGGTGTTAAACAGCAATGCTATCGGTGTTTAACACTATCGTTATAGGTTTTAAACTGTAGCGTTAATGGTGTTAAACAGCATCATTGTTCCTGTTAAAGAACAGCGTTATTGGTGTTAAACAGGAGCCTCATTGGAGTTAAACAGCAGCGTTATTGGAGTTAAACAGCAGCTTTAGTGGCGTGAATCAGCAGCGTTATTGGCGTTAACCAGCAACGTTATTGGAGTTAACAGCAGCATTATTTGCGTTAAACAGTTGCGTTTTCGGACTTAATCAACAGCGTTATTAGATTTAAAAAGCAGCATTATTGGAGTTAAACAGCAGCATTATTGGTGTTAAACAGCTGCGTTATTGGTGTTAAACAGCCGCATTATCAGTGTTAAACAGCTGCCTAATTGGTGTTAAACTGCAGCAGTAATGGGAGTTAACCAGCAGAGTTGTTGGATCTTAACAGCAGCATTATTGGAGTTAAACTGCAGTGTTATTCATGTGAAACAACAGCTTTATTGGTGTGAAACAGCAGCATTATTGTATTTAAACAGCAGCGATATTGGAGTTCAACTGCAGCATTATTGGAGTTAAACAGCAGCTTTATTGGTGTTGAACTGCAGTGTTATTGGATTTAAAGATCAGCGTTATTGATTTTAAACAGCAGAGTTATCGGTGTTAACAGCAATGCAATCGGTGTTTAACGCCAGTGTTATAGGTTTTAAACTGTAGCGTTATTGGTGTTAAACAGCAGCATTGTTCCTGTTAAAGAACAGCAGCATTATTGGTGTTAAACAGCAGCGTTATTGATGTTAAACAGACACGTTATCAGTGTTAAACAGCAGTGTTATTGGTGTAAATCTGCAGCATTAATGGGAGTTAACCAGCAGCGTTGTTGGATCTTAACAGCAGCATTATTGGAGTTAAACTGCAGCGTTATTGATGTGAAACAACAGCTTTATTGGTGTTAAACAGCAGCGTTATTGTATTTAAACAGCAGTGATATTGGAGTTAACCCGCTTCATTATTGGAGTTAAACAGCAGCTTTATTGATGTTGAACTACAGTGTTATTGGATTTAAAGATCAGCGTTACTGATTTTAAACAGCAGAGTTATCGGTGTTGAACACCAGCGTTTTCGGTTTTAAACTGAAGCGTTATTGGTGTTAAACAGCGTCATTGTTGTGGTTAAAGAAGTGCATTATTGGTGTTAAACAGCAGCATTATCGGATTTAATCAGCTGTGTTATTGGTTTTAAAAAGCAGCATTATTGTATTATAACAGCAGCATTATTGGTGTTAAACAGCAGCGTTATTGGCGTTAAACAGCAACGTTATTGGAGTTAACAGCAGCATTATTGGCGTTAAACAGCTGCGTTTTCGAACTTAATCAACAGCGTTATTGGTTTTAAAAAGCAGCATTATTGGAGTTAAACAGCAGCGTTATTGGTGTTTTAACAGCAGTGTTTTTGGTGTTAAACTGCAACATTATCAGTGTTAAACAGCAGTGTTATTGGTGTTAAACTGCAGCATTAATGGGAGTTAACAGCCAGCGTTTTTGGATCTTAACAGCAGCATTATTGGCGTTAAACTGCAGCGTTATTGATGTGAAACAACAGCTTTATTGGTGTTAAACAGCAGCGTTATTGTATTTAAACAGCAGTGATATTGGAGTTAACCCGCTTCATTATTGGAGTTAAACAGCAGCGTTATTGGTGTTGAACTGCAGTGTTATTGGTTTTAAAGATCAGCGTTATTGATTTTAAACAGCAGTGTTATCGGTGTTAACAGCAATGCAATCGGTGTTTAACACCAGTGTTATAGGTTTTAAACTGTAGCGTTATTGGTGTTAAACAGCAGCGTTATTGATGTTAAACAGACACGTTATCAGTGTTAAACAGCAGCGTTATTGGTGTTAAACTGCAGCATTAATGGGAGTTAACCAGCAGCGTTGTTGGATCTTAACAGCAGCATTATTGGCGTTTAACTGCAGCGTTATTGATGTGAAACAACAGCTTTATCGGTGTTAAACAGCAGCATTATTGTATTTAAACAGCAGCGATATTGGAGTTAAACCGCAGCATTATTGGAGTTAAACAGCAGCTTTATTGGTGTTGAACTGCAGTGTTATTGGATTTAAAGATCAGCGTTATTGATTTTAAACATCAGTGTTATCGGTGTTAAACAGCAATGCTATCGGTGTTTAACACCATCGTTATAGGTTTTAAACTGTAGCGTTATTGGTGTTAAACAGCATCATTGTTCCTGTTAAAGAACAGCGTTATTGGTGTTGAACAGGAGCATCATTGGAGTTAAACAGCAGCGTTATTGGAGTTAAACAGCAGCTTTATTGGCGTGAATCAGCAGCGTTATTGGCATTAACCAGCAACATTATTGGAGTTAACAGCAGCATTATTTGCGTTAAACAGTTGCGTTTTCGGACTTAATCAACAGCGTTATTAGATTTAAAAAGCAGCATTATTGGAGTTAAACAGCAGCATTATTGGTGTAAAACAGCTGCGTTATTGGTGTTAAACAGCCGCATTATCAGTGTTAAACAGTTGCCTAATTGGTGTTAAACTGCAGCAGTAATGGGAGTTAACCAGCAGAGTTGTTGGATCTTAACAGCAGCATTATTGGAGTTAAACTGCAAATTATTGATGTGAAAAAACAGCTTTATTGGTGTTAAACAGCAGCATTATTGTATTTAAACAGCAGCGATGTTGGAGTTAAACTGCAGCATTATTGGAGTTAAACAGCAGCTTTATTGGTGTTGAACTGCAGTGTTATTGGATTTAAAGATCAGCGTTATTGATTTTAAACATCAGTGTTATCGGTGTTAACAGCAATGCAATCGGTGTTTAACACCAGTGTTATAGGTTTTAAACTGTAGCGTTATTGGTGTTAAACAGCATCATTGTTCCTGTTAAAGAACAGCAGCATTATTGGTGTTAAACAGCAGCGTTATTGATGTTAAACAGACACGTTATCAGTGTTAAACAGCAGTGTTATTGGTGTTAAACTGCAGCATTAATGGGAGTTAACCAGCAGCGTTGTTGGATCTTAACAGCAGCATTATTGGAGTTAAACTGCAGCGTTATTGATGTGAAACAACAGCTTTATTGGTGTTAAATAGCAGCGTTATTGTATTTAAACAGCAGTGATATTGGAGTTAACCCGCTTCATTATTGGAGTTAAACAGCAGCTTTATTGATGTTGAACTGCAGTGTTATTGGATTTATAGATCAGCGTTACTGATTTTAAACAGCAGCGTTATCGGTGTTGAACACCAGCGTTTTCGGTTTTAAACTGAAGCGTTATTGGTGTTAAACAGCGTCATTGTTGTGGTTAAAGAAGTGCATTATTGGTGTTAAACAGCAGCATTATCGGATTTAATCAGCTGTGTTATTGGTGTTAAACAGCAGCGTTATTGGCGTTAAAAAGCAACGTTATTGGAGTTAACAGCAGCATTATTGGCGTTAAACAGCTGCGTTTTCGGACTTAATCAACAGCGTTATTGGTTTTAAAAAGCAGCATTATTGGAGTTAAACAGCAGCATTATTGGTGTTAAACAGCAGTGTTATTGGTGTTAAACAGCTGCATTATCAGTGTTAAACAGCAGTGTTATTGGTGTTAAACTGCAGCATTAATGGGAGTTAACAGCCAGCGTTTTTGGATCTTAACAGCAGCATTATTGGTGTTTAACTGCAGCGTTATTGATGTGAAACAACAGCTTTATCGGTGTTAAACAGCAGCATTATTGTATTTAAACAGCAGCGATATTGGAGTTAAACCGCAGCATTATTGGAGTTAAACAGCAGCTTTATTGGTGTTGAACTGCAGTGTTATTGGATTTAAAGATCAGCGTTATTGATTTTAAACATCAGTGTTATCGGTGTTAAACAGCAATGCTATCGGTGTTTAACACCATCGTTATAGGTTTTAAACTGTAGCGTTATTGGTGTTAAACAGCATCATTGTTCCTGTTAAAGAACAGCGTTATTGGTGTTGAACAGGAGCATCATTGGTGTTAAACAGCAGCGTTATTGGAGTTAAACAGCAGCTTTATTGGCGTGAATCAGTAGCGTTATTGGCATTAACCAGCAACATTATTGGAGTTAACAGCAGCATTATTTGCGTTAAACAGTTGCGTTTTCGGACTTAATCAACAGCGTTATTAGATTTAAAAAGCAGCATTATTGGAGTTAAACAGCAGCATTATTGGTGTAAAACAGCTGCGTTATTGGTGTTAAACAGCCGCATTATCAGTGTTAAACAGTTGCCTAATTGGTGTTAAACTGCAGCAGTAATGGGAGTTAACCAGCAGAGTTGTTGGATCTTAACAGCAGCATTATTGGAGTTAAACTGCAAATTATTGATGTGAAACAACAGCTTTATTGGTGTTAAACAGCAGCATTATTGTATTTAAACAGCAGCGATGTTGGAGTTAAACTGCAGCATTATTGGAGTTAAACAGCAGCTTTATTGGTGTTGAACAGCCGTCTTATTGGATTTAAAGATCAGCGTTATTGATTTTAAACAGCAGTGTTATCGGTGTTAACAGCAATGCAATCGGTGTTTAACACCAGTGTTATAGGTTTTAAACTGTAGCGTTATTGGTGTTAAACAGCATCATTGTTCCTGTTAAAGAACAGCAGCATTATTGGTGTTAAACAGCAGCGTTATTGATGTTAAACAGACACGTTATCAGTGTTAAACAGCAGTGTTATTGGTGTTAAACTGCAGCATTAATGGGAGTTAACCAGCAGCGTTGTTGGATCTTAACGGCAGCATTATTGGAGTTAAACTGCAGCGTTATTGATGTGAAACAACAGCTTTATTGGTGTTAAACAGCAGCGTTATTGTATTTAAACAGCAGTGATATTGGAGTTAACCCGCTTCATTATTGGAGTTAAACAGCAGCTTTATTGATGTTGAACTGCAGTGTTATTGGATTTAAAGATCAGCGTTACTGATTTTAAACAGCAGCGTTATCGGTGTTGAACACCAGCGTTTTCGGTTTTAAACTGAAGCGTTATTGGTGTTAAACAGCGTCATTGTTGTGGTTAAAGAAGTGCATTATTGGTGTTAAACAGCAGCATTATCGGATTTAATCAGCTGTGTTATTGGTGTTAAACAGCAGCGTTATTGGCGTTAAAAAGCAACGTTATTGGAGTTAACAGCAGCATTATTGGCGTTAAACAGCTGCGTTTTCGGACTTAATCAACAGCGTTATTGGTTTTAAAAAGCAGCATTATTGGAGTTAAACAGCAGCATTATTGGTGTTAAACAGCAGTGTTATTGGTGTTAAACAGCTGCATTATCAGTGTTAAACAGCAGTGTTATTGGTGTTAAACTGCAGCATTAATGGGAGTTAACAGCCAGCGTTTTTGGATCTTAACAGCAGCATTATTGGTGTTTAACTGCAGCGTTATTGATGTGAAACAACAGCTTTATCGGTGTTAAACAGCAGCATTATTGTATTTAAACAGCAGCGATATTGGAGTTAAACCGCAGCATTATTGGAGTTAAACAGCAGCTTTATTGGTGTTGAACTGCAGTGTTATTGGATTTAAAGATCAGCGTTATTGATTTTAAACATCAGTGTTATCGGTGTTAAACAGCAATGCTATCGGTGTTTAACACCATCGTTATAGGTTTTAAACTGTAGCGTTATTGGTGTTAAACAGCATCATTGTTCCTGTTAAAGAACAGCGTAATTGGTGTTAAACAGGAGCATCATTGGAGTTAAACAGCAGCGTTATTGGAGTTAAACAGCAGCTTTATTGGCGTGAATCAGCAGCGTTATTGGCGTTAACCAGCAACATTATTGGAGTTAACAGCAGCATTATTTGCGTTAAACAGTCGCGTTTTCGGACTTAATCAACAGCGTTATTAGATTTAAAAAGCAGCATTATTGGAGTTAAACAGCAGCATTATTGGTGTAAAACAGCTGCGTTATTGGTGTTAAACAGCTGCATTATCAATGTTAAACAGCTGCCTTATTGGTGTTAAGCTGCAGCAGTAATGGGAGTTAACCAGCAGCATTGTTGGATCTTAACAGCAGCATTATTGGAGTTAAACTGCAGTGTTATTGATGTGAAACAACAGCTTTATTGATGTTAAACAGCAGCGTTATTGTATTTAAACAGCAGTGATATTGGAGTTAAACTGCAGCATTATTGGAGTTAAACAGCAGCTTTATTGGTGTTGAACAGCAGTGTTATTGGATTTAAAGATCAGCGTTATTGATTTTAAACAGCAGTGTTATCGGTGTTAACAGCAATGCAATCGTTGTTTAACACGAGTGTTATAGGTTTTAAACTGTAGCGTTATTGGTGTTAAACAGCATCATTGTTCCTGTTAAAGAACAGCAGCATTATTGGTGTTAAACAGCAGCGTTATTGATGTTAAACCGCCACATTATCAGTGTTAAACAGCAGCGTTATTGGCGTGAATCAGCAGCATTAATGGGAGTTAACCAGCAGCGTTGTTGGATCTTAACAGCAGCATTATTGGAGTTCAACTGCAGCGTTATTGCTGTGAAACAACAGCTTTATTGGTGTTAAACAGCAGCGTTATTGTATTTAAACAGCAGTGATATTGGAGTTAACCCGCTTCATTATTGGAGTTAAACAGCAGCTTTATTGATGTTGAACTGCAGTGTTATTGGATTTAAAGATCAGCGTTACTGATTTTAAACAGCAGCGTTATCGGTGTTGAACACCAGCATTTTCGGTTTTAAACTGAAGCGTTATTGGTGTTAAACAGCGTCATTGTTGTGGTTAAAGAAGTGCATTATTGGTGTTAAACAGCAGCATTATCGGATTTAATCAGCTGCGTTATTGGTTTTAAAAAGCAGCATTATTGTCTTAAAACAGCAGCGTTATTGGTGTTAAACAGCAGCGTTATTGGCGTTAAACAGCAACGTTATTGGAGTTAACAGCAGCATTATTGACGTTAAACAGCTGCGTTTTCGGAATTAATCAACAGCGTTATTGGTTTTAAAAAGCAGCATTATT
The DNA here is from genome assembly GCA_026770705.1 of Isurus oxyrinchus. Taxonomy (NCBI): domain Eukaryota; kingdom Metazoa; phylum Chordata; class Chondrichthyes; order Lamniformes; family Lamnidae; genus Isurus; species Isurus oxyrinchus. The sequence continues at coordinate 22,822 of JANJGN010003286.1, forward strand.
GGAGTGAAACAGCAGCGTTATTGGTGTTAAACAGCAGTGTTATTGGTGTTAAACAGCTGCATTATCAGTGTTAAACAGCAGTGTTATTAGTGTTAAACTGCAGCATTAATGGGAGTTAACAGCCAGCGTTTTTGGATCTTAACAGCAGCATTATTGGCGTTTAACTGCAGCGTTATTGATGTGAAACAACAGCTTTATCGGTGTTAAACAGCAGCGTTATTGTATTTAAACAGCAGCGATTTTGGAGTTAAACCGCAGCATTATTGGAGTTAAACAGCAGCTTTATTGGTGTTGAACTGCAGTGTTATTGGATTTAAAGATCAGCGTTATTGATTTTAAACATCTGTGTTATCGGTGTTAAACAGCAATGCTATCGGTGTTTAACACCATCGTTATAGGTTTTAAACTGTAGCGTTATTGGTGTTAAACAGCATCATTGTTCCTGTTAAAGAACAGCGTTATTGGTGTTAAACAGGAGCATCATTGGAGTTAAACAGAAGCGTTATTGGAGTTAAACAGCAGCTTTATTGGCGTGAATCAGCAGCGTTATTGGCGTTAACCAGCAATGTTATTGGAGTGAACAGCAGCATTATTTGCGTTAAACAGTTGCATTTTCGGCTTAATCAACAGCGTTATTAGATTTAAAAAGCAGCATTATTGGAGTTAAACAGCAGCATTATTGTTGTTAAACAGCTGCGTTATTGGTGTTAAACAGCCGCATTATCAGTGTTAAACAGCTGCCTTATTGGTGTTAATCTGCAGCAGTAATGGGAGTTAACCAGCAGCATTGTTGGATCTTAACAGCAGCATTATTGGAGTTAAACAGCAGTGTTATTGATGTGAAACAACAGCTTTATTGGTGTTAAACAGCAGCGTTATTGTATTTAAACAGCAGCGATATTGGAGTTAAACTGCAGCATTATTGGAGTTAAACAGCTGCTTTATTGGTGTTGAACAGCAGTGTTATTGGATTTAAAGATCAGCGTTATTGATTTTAAACAGCAGCGTTATCGGTTTGACCACCAGCGTTTTCGGTTTTAAACTGAAGTGTTTTTGGCGTTAAACAGCGTCATTGTAGTGGTTAAAGAACTGCGTTATTGGTGTTAAACAGCAGCGTTATCGGATTTAATCAGCTGCTTAATTGGATTTAAAAAGCAGCATTATTGGATTAAAACAGCAGCGTTATTGGTGTATAACAGCAGCGTTATTGGTGTTAAACAGTGGCATTAGTAGCGTTAAAAAGCAGTGGTATTGGATTTAAACAGGAGCATTATCGGAGTTAATCAGCAGTGTTATTTGATTCAAAAAGCAGCGTTATTGAAGTTAAACAGCAGCGTTATTGTATTTAAACAGCAGCGATATTGGAGTTAAACCGCAGCGTTGTTCCTGTTAAAGAACAGCAATATTGGTGTTAAACAGCAGCGTTATTGGTGTTAAACAGCAGCGTTGTTCCTGTTAAAGAGCAGCAATATTGGTGTTAAACAGCAGCGTTATTGGTGTTAAACAGCCGCGTTATCAGTGTTAAACAGCAGCGTTATTGGTGTTAAACTGCAGCATTAATGGGAGTTAACCAGCAGCGTTGTTGGATCTTAACAGCAGCATTATTGGCGTTAAACTGCAGCGTTATTGATGTGATACAACAGCTTTATCGGTGTTTAAACAGCAGCGTTATTGTATTTAAACAGCAGCGATATTGGAGTTAAACCGCAGCATTATTGGAGTTAAACAGCAGCTTTATTGGTGTTGAACTGCAGTGTTATTGGATTTAAAGATCAGCGTTATTGATTTTAAACATCAGTGTTATCGGTGTTAAACAGCAATGCTATCGGTGTTTAACACCATCGTTATAGGTTTTAAACTGTAGCGTTATTGGTGTTAAACAGCATCACTGTTCCTGTTAAAGAACAGCGTTATTGGTGTTAAACAGGAGCATCATTGGAGTTAAACAGCAGCATTATTGGAGTTAAACAGCAGCTTTATTGGCGTGAATCAGCAGCGTTATTGGCGTTAACCAGCAACGTTATTGGAGTTAACAGCAGCATTATTTGCGTTAAACAGTTGCGTTTTCGGACTTAATCAACAGCGTTATTAGATTTAAAAAGCAGCATTATTGGAGTTAAACAGCAGCATTATTGGTGTTAAACAGCTGCGTTATTGGTGTTAAACAGCCGCATTATCAGTGTTAAACAGCTGCCTTATTGGTGTTAAACTGCAGCAGTAATGGGAGTTAACCAGCAGCGTTGTTGGATCTTAACAGCAGCATTATTGGAGTTAAACTGCAGTGTTATTGATGTGAAACAACAGCTTTATTGGTGTTAAACAGCAGCGTTATTGTATTTAAAAGCAGCGATATTGGAGTTAAACTGCAGCATTATTGGAGTTAAACAGCTGCTTTATTGGTGTTGAACAGCAGTGTTATTGGATTTAAAGATCAGCGTTATTGATTTTAAACAGCAGCGTTATCGGTTTGACCACCAGCGTTTTCGGTTTTAAACTGAAGTGTTTTTGGTGTTAAACAGTGTCATTGTAGTGGTTAAAGAACTGCGTTATTGGTGTTAAACAGCAGCGTTATCGGATTTAATCAGCTGCTTAATTGGATTTAAAAAGCAGCATTATTGGATTAAAACTGCAGCGTTATTGGTGTATAACAGCAGCGTTATTGGTGTTAAACAGTAGCATTAGTGGCGTTAAAAAGCAGTGGTATTGGATTTAAACAGGAGCATTATCGGAGTTAATCAGCAGTGTTATTTGATTCAAAAAGCAGCGTTATTGAAGTTAAACAGCAGCGTTATTGTATTTAAACAGCAGCGTTATTGGTGTTAAACAGCCGCGTTATCAGTGTTAAACAGCAGTGTTATTGGTGTTAAACTGCAGCATTAATGGGAGTTAACCAGCAGCGTTGTTGGATCTTAACAGCAGCATTATTGGCGTTAAACTGCAGCGTTTATTGATGTGAAACCACAGCTTTATCGGTGTTAAACAGCAGCATTATTGTATTTAAACAGCAGCGATGTTGGAGTTAAACTGCAGCATTATTGGAGTTAAACAGCAGCTTTATTGGTGTTGAACTGCAGTGTTATTGGATTTAAAGATCAGCGTTATTGATTTTAAACATCAGTGTTATCGGTGTTAACAGCAATGCAATCGGTGTTTAACACCAGTGTTATAGGTTTTAAACTGTAGCGTTATTGGTGTTAAACAGCATCATTGTTCCTGTTAAAGAACAGCAGCATTATTGGTGTTAAACAGCAGCGTTATTGATGTTAAACAGACACGTTATCAGTGTTAAACAGCAGTGTTATTGGTGTTAAACTGCAGCATTAATGGGAGTTAACCAGCAGCGTTGTTGGATCTTAACAGCAGCATTATTGGAGTTAAACTGCAGCGTTATTGATGTGAAACAACAGCTTTATTGGTGTTAAATAGCAGCGTTATTGTATTTAAACAGCAGTGATATTGGAGTTAACCCGCTTCATTATTGGAGTTAAACAGCAGCTTTATTGATGTTGAACTGCAGTGTTATTGGATTTAAAGATCAGCGTTACTGATTTTAAACAGCAGCGTTATCGGTGTTGAACACCAGCGTTTTCGGTTTTAAACTGAAGCGTTATTGGTGTTAAACAGCGTCATTGTTGTGGTTAAAGAAGTGCATTATTGGTGTTAAACAGCAGCATTATCGGATTTAATCAGCTGTGTTATTGGTTTTAAAAAGCAGCATTATTGTATTATAACAGCAGCATTATTGGTGTTAAACAGCAGCGTTATTGGCGTTAAACAGCAACGTTATTGGAGTTAACAGCAGCATTATTGGCGTTAAACAGCTGCGTTTTCGGACTTAATCAACAGCGTTATTGGTTTTAAAAAGCAGCATTATTGGAGTTAAACAGCAGCGTTATTGGTGTTAAACAGCGGTGTTATTGGTGTTAAACTGCAACATTATCAGTGTTAAACAGCAGTGTTATTGGTGTTAAACTGCAGCATTAATGGGAGTTAACAGCCAGCGTTTTTGGATCTTAACAGCAGCATTATTGGCGTTTAACTGCAGCGTTATTGATGTGAAACAACAGCTTTATCGGTGTTAAACAGCAGCTTTATTGTATTTAAACAGCAGCGATATTGGAGTTAAACCGCAGCATTATTGGAGTTAAACAGCAGCTTTATTGGTGTTGAACTGCAGTGTTATTGGATTTAAAGATCAGTGTTATTGATTTTAAACATCATTGTTATCGGTGTTAAACAGCAATGCTATCGGTGTTTAACACCATCGTTATAGGTTTTAAACTGTAGCGTTATTGGTGTTAAACAGCATCATTGTTCCTGTTAAAGAACAGCGTAATTGGTGTTAAACAGGAGCATCATTGGAGTTAAACAGCAGCGTTATTGGAGTTAAACAGCAGCTTTATTGGCGTGAATCAGCAGCGTTATTGGCGTTAACCAGCAATGTTATTGGAGTGAACAGCAGCATTATTTGCGTTAAACAGTTGCATTTTCGGCTTAATCAACAGCGTTATTAGATTTAAAAAACAGCATTATTGGAGTTAAACAGCAGCATTATTGTTGTTAAACAGCTGCGTTATTGGTGTTAAACAGCCGCATTATCAGTGTTAAACAGCTGCCTTATTGGTGTTAATCTGCAGCAGTAATGGGAGTTAACCAGCAGCATTGTTGGATCTTAACAGCAGCATTATTGGAGTTAAACTGCAGTGTTATTGATGTGAAACAACAGCTTTATTGGTGTTAAACAGCAGCGTTATTGTATTTAAACAGCAGCGATATTGGAGTTAAACTGCAGCATTATTGGAGTTAAACAGCTGCTTTATTGGTGTTGAACAGCAGTGTTATTGGATTTAAAGATCAGCGTTATTGATTTTAAACAGCAGCGTTATCGGTTTGACCACCAGCGTTTTCGGTTTTAAACTGAAGTGTTTTTGGCGTTAAACAGCGTCATTGTAGTGGTTAAAGAACTGCGTTATTGGTGTTAAACAGCAGCGTTATCGGATTTAATCAGCTGCTTAATTGGATTTAAAAAGCAGCATTATTGGATTAAAACAGCAGCGTTATTGGTGTATAACAGCAGCGGTATTGGTGTTAAACAGTAGCATTAGTAGCGTTAAAAAGCAGTGGTATTGGATTTAAACAGGAGCATTATCGGAGTTAATCAGCAGTGTTATTTGATTCAAAAAGCAGCGTTATTGAAGTTAAACAGCAGCGTTATTGTATTTAAACAGCAGCGATTTGGAGTTATACCGCAGCGTTGTTCCTGTTGAAGAACAGCAATATTGGTGTTAAACAGCAGCGTTATTGGTGTTAAACAGCAGCGTTGTTCCTGTTAAAGAACAGCAATATTGGTGTTAAACAGCAGCGTTATTGGTGTTAAACAGCCGCGTTATCAGTGTTAAACAGCAACGTTATTGGTGTTAAACTGCAGCATTAATGGGAGTTAACCAGCAGCGTTGTTGGATCTTAACAGCAGCATTATTGGCGTTAAACTGCAGCGTTATTGATGTGAAACAACAGCTTTATCGGTGTTAAACAGCAGCGTTATTGTATTTAAACAGCAGCGATATTGGAGTTAAACCGCAGCTTTATTGGAGTTAAACAGCAGCTTTATTGGTGTTGAACTGCAGTGTTATTGGATTTAAAGATCAGCGTTATTGATTTTAAACATCAGTGTTATCGGTGTTAAACAGCAATGCTATCGGTGTTTAACACCATCGTAATAGGTTTTAAACTGTAGCGTTATTGGTATTAAACAGCATCATTGTTCCTGTTAAAGAACAGCGTTATTGGTGTTAAACAGGAGCATCATTGGAGTTAAACAGCAGCGTTATTGGAGTTAAACAGCAGCTTTATTGGCGTGAATCAGCAGCGTTATTGGCGTTAACCAGCAACGTTATTGGAGTTAACAGCAGCATTATTTGCGTTAAACAGTTGCGTTTTCGGACTTAATCAACAGCGTTATTAGATTTAAAAAGCAGCATTATTGGAGTTAAACAGCAGCATTATTGGTGTTAAACAGCTGCGTTATTGGTGTTAAACAGCCGCATTATCAGTGTTAAACAGCTGCCTTATTGGTGTTAAACTGCAGCAGTAATGGGAGTTAACCAGCAGCATTGTTGGATCTTAGCAGCAGCATTATTGGAGTTAAACTGCAGTGTTATGGATGTGAAACAACAGCTTTATTGGTGTTAAACAGCAGCGTTATTGTATTTAAACAGCAGCGATATTGGAGTTAAACCGCAGCGTTGTTCCTGTTAAAGAACAGCAATATTGGTGTTAAACAGCAGCGTTATTGGTGTTAAACAGCAGCGTTGTTCCTGTTAAAGAGCAGCAATATTGGTGTTAAACAGCAGCGTTATTGGTGTTAAACAGCCGCGTTATCAGTGTTAAACAGCAGCGTTATTGGTGTTAAACTGCAGCATTAATGGGAGTTAACCAGCAGCGTTGTTGGATCTTAACAGCAGCATTATTGGCGTTAAACTGCAGCGTTATTGATGTGATACAACAGCTTTATCGGTGTTAAACAGCAGCGTTATTGTATTTAAACAGCAGCGATATTGGAGTTAAACCGCAGCATTATTGGAGTTAAACAGCAGCTTTATTGGTGTTGAACTGCAGTGTTATTGGATTTAAAGATCAGCGTTATTGATTTTAAACATCAGTGTTATCGGTGTTAAACAGCAATGCTATCGGTGTTTAACACCATCGTTATAGGTTTTAAACTGTAGCGTTATTGGTGTTAAACAGCATCATTGTTCCTGTTAAAGAACAGCGTTATTGGTGTTAAACAGGAGCATCATTGGAGTTAAACAGCCGCATTATTGGAGTTAAACAGCAGCTTTATTGGCGTGAATCAGCAGCGTTATTGGAGTTAACCAGCAACGTTATTGGAGTTAACAGCAGCATTATTTGCGTTAAACAGTTGCGTTTTCGGACTTAATCAACAGCGTTATTAGATTTAAAAAGCAGCATTATTGGAGTTAAACAGCAGCATTATTGGTGTTAAACAGCTGCGTTATTGGTGTTAAACAGCCGCATTATCAGTGTTAAACAGCTGCCTTATTGGTGTTAAACTGCAGCAGTAATGGGAGTTAACCAGCAGCGTTGTTGGATCTTAACAGCAGCATTATTGGAGTTAAACTGCAGTGTTATTGATGTGAAACAACAGCTTTATTGGTGTTAAACAGCAGCGTTATTGTATTTAAAAGCAGCGATATTGGAGTTAAACTGCAGCATTATTGGAGTTAAACAGCTGCTTTATTGGTGTTGAACAGCAGTGTTATTGGATTTAAAGATCAGCGTTATTGATTTTAAACAGCAGCGTTATCGGTTTGACCACCAGCGTTATCGGTTTTAAACTGAAGTGTTTTTGGTGTTAAACAGTGTCATTGTAGTGGTTAAAGAACTGCGTTATTGGTGTTAAACAGCAGCGTTATCGGATTTAATCAGCTGCTTAATTGGATTTAAAAAGCAGCATTATTGGATTAAAACTGCAGCGTTATTGGTGTATAACAGCAGCGTTATTGGTGTTAAACAGTAGCATTAGTGGCGTTAAAAAGCAGTGGTATTGGATTTAAACAGGAGCATTATCGGAGTTAATCAGCAGTGTTATTTGATTCAAAAAGCAGCGTTATTGAAGTTAAACAGCAGCGTTATTGTATTTAAACAGCAGCGTTATTGGTGTTAAACAGCCGCGTTATCAGTGTTAAACAGCAGTGTTATTGGTGTTAAACTGCAGCATTAATGGGAGTTAACCAGCAGCGTTGTTGGATCTTAACAGCAGCATTATTGGCGTTAAACTGCAGCGTTTATTGATGTGAAACCACAGCTTTATCGGTGTTAAACAGCAGCGTTATTGTATTTAAACAGCAGCGATGTTGGAGTTAAACTGCAGCATTATTGGAGTTAAACAGCAGCTTTATTGGTGTTGAACTGCAGTGTTATTGGATTTAAAGATCAGCGTTATTGATTTTAAACATCAGTGTTATCGGTGTTAACAGCAATGCAATCGGTGTTTAACACCAGTGTTATAGGTTTTAAACTGTAGCGTTATTGGTGTTAAACAGCATCATTGTTCCTGTTAAAGAACAGCAGCATTATTGGTGTTAAACAGCAGCGTTATTGATGTTAAACAGACACGTTATCAGTGTTAAACAGCAGTGTTATTGGTGTTAAACTGCAGCATTAATGGGAGTTAACCAGCAGCGTTGTTGGATCTTAACAGCAGCATTATTGGAGTTAAACTGCAGCGTTATTGATGTGAAACAACAGCTTTATTGGTGTTAAACAGCAGCGTTATTGTATTTAAACAGCAGTGATATTGGAGTTAACCCGCTTCATTATTGGAGTTAAACAGCAGCTTTATTGATGTTGAACTGCAGTGTTATTGGATTTAAAGATCAGCGTTACTGATTTTAAACAGCAGCGTTATCGGTGTTGAACACCAGCGTTTTCGGTTTTAAACTGAAGCGTTATTGGTGTTAAACAGCGTCATTGTTGTGGTTAAAGAAGTGCATTATTGGTGTTAAACAGCAGCATTATCGGATTTAATCAGCTGTGTTATTGGTTTTAAAAAGCAGCATTATTGTATTATAACAGCAGCATTATTGGTGTTAAACAGCAGCGTTATTGGCGTTAAACAGCAACGTTATTGGAGTTAACAGCAGCATTTTTGGCGTTAAACAGCTGCGTTTTCGGACTTAATCAACAGCGTTATTGGTTTTAAAAAGCAGCATTATTGGAGTTAAACAGCAGCGTTATTGGTGTTAAACAGCGGTGTTATTGGTGTTAAACTGCAACATTATCAGTGTTAAACAGCAGTGTTATTGGTGTTAAACTGCAGCATTAATGGGAGTTAACAGCCAGCGTTTTTGGATCTTAACAGCAGCATTATTGGCGTTTAACTGCAGCGTTATTGATGTGAAACAACAGCTTTATCGGTGTTAAACAGCAGCGTTATTGTATTTAAACAGCAGCGATATTGGAGTTAAACCGCAGCATTATTGGAGTTAAACAGCAGCTTTATTGGTGTTGAACTGCAGTGTTATTGGATTTAAAGATCAGTGTTATTGATTTTAAACATCATTGTTATCGGTGTTAAACAGCAATGCTATCGGTGTTTAACACCATCGTTATAGGTTTTAAACTGTAGCGTTATTGGTGTTAAACAGCATCATTGTTCCTGTTAAAGAACAGCGTAATTGGTGTTAAACAGGAGCATCATTGGAGTTAAACAGCAGCGTTATTGGAGTTAAACAGCAGCTTTATTGGCGTGAATCAGCAGCGTTATTGGCGTTAACCAGCAATGTTATTGGAGTGAACAGCAGCATTATTTGCGTTAAACAGTTGCATTTTCGGCTTAATCAACAGCGTTATTAGATTTAAAAAGCAGCATTATTGGAGTTAAACAGCAGCATTTTTGTTGTTAAACAGCTGCGTTATTGGTGTTAAACAGCCGCATTCTCAGTGTTAAACAGCTGCCTTATTGGTGTTAATCTGCAGCAGTAATGGGAGTTAACCAGCAGCATTGTTGGATCTTAACAGCAGCATTATTGGAGTTAAACTGCAGTGTTATTGATGTGAAACAACAGCTTTATTGGTGTTAAACAGCAGCGTTATTGTATTTAAACAGCAGCGATATTGGAGTTAAACTGCAGCATTATTGGAGTTAAACAGCTGCTTTATTGGTGTTGAACAGCAGTGTTATTGGATTTAAAGATCAGCGTTATTGATTTTAAACAGCAGCGTTATCGGTTTGACCACCAGCGTTTTCGGTTTTAAACTGAAGTGTTTTTGGCGTTAAACAGCGTCATTGTAGTGGTTAAAGAACTGCGTTATTGGTGTTAAACAGCAGCGTTATCGGATTTAATCAGCTGCTTAATTGGATTTAAAATGCAGCATTATTGGATTAAAACAGCAGCGTTATTGGTGTATAACAGCAGCGTTATTGGTGTTAAACAGTAGCATTAGTAGCGTTAAAAAGCAGTGGTATTGGATTTAAACAGGAGCATTATCGGAGTTAATCAGCAGTGTTATTTGATTCAAAAAGCAGCGTTATTGAAGTTAAACAGCAGCGTTATTGTATTTAAACAGCAGCGATATTGGAGTTAAACCGCAGCGTTGTTCCTGTTGAAGAACAGCAATATTGGTGTTAAACAGCAGCGTTATTGGTGTTAAACAGCAGCGTTGTTCCTGTTAAAGAACAGCAATATTGGTGTTAAACAGCAGCGTTATTGGTGTTAAACAGCCGCGTTATCAGTGTTAAACAGCAACGTTATTGGTGTTAAACTGCAGCATTAATGGGAGTTAACCAGCAGCGTTGTTGGATCTTAACAGCAGCATTATTGGCGTTAAACTGCAGCGTTATTGATGTGAAACAACAGCTTTATCGTTGTTAAACAGCAGCGTTATTGTATTTAAACAGCAGCGATATTGGAGTTAAACCGCAGCATTATTGGAGTTAAACAGCAGCTTTATTGGTGTTGAACTGCAGTGTTATTTGATTTAAAGATCAGCGTTATTGATTTTAAACATCAGTGTTATCGGTGTTAAACAGCAATGCTATCGGTGTTTAACACCATCGTAATAGGTTTTAAACTGTAGCGTTATTGGTATTAAACAGCATCATTGTTCCTGTTAAAGAACAGCGTTATTGGTGTTAAACAGGAGCATCATTGGAGTTAAACAGCAGCGTTATTGGAGTTAAACAGCAGCTTTATTGGCGTGAATCAGCAGCGTTATTGGCGTTAACCAGCAACGTTATTGGAGTTAACAGCAGCATTATTTGCGTTAAACAGTTGCGTTTTCGGACTTAATCAACAGCGTTATTAGATTTAAAAAGCAGCATTATTGGAGTTAAACAGCAGCATTATTGGTGTTAAACAGCTGCGTTATTGGTGTTAAACAGCCGCATTATCAGTGTTAAACAGCTGCCTTATTGGTGTTAAACTGCAGCAGTAATGGGAGTTAACCAGCAGCATTGTTGGATCTTAGCAGCAGCATTATTGGAGTTAAACTGCAGTGTTATGGATGTGAAACAACAGCTTTATTGGTGTTAAACAGCAGCGTTATTGTATTTAAACAGCAGCGATATTGGAGTTAAACTGCAGCATTATTGGAGGTAAACAGCTGCTTTATTGGTGTTGACCGCAGTGTTATTGGATTTAAAGATCAGCGTTATTGATTTTAAACAGCAGCGTTATCGGTTTGAACACCAGCGTTTTCGGTTTTAAACTGAAGTGTTTTTGGTGTTAAACAGCGTCATTGTAGTGGTTAAAGAACTGCGTTATTGGTGTTAAACAGCAGTGTTATCGGATTTAATCAGCTGCTTAATTGGATTTAAAAAGCAGCATTATTGGATTAAAACAGCAGCGTTATCGGTGTATAACAGCAGCGTTATTGGTGTTAAACAGTAGCATTAGTAGCGTTAAAAAGCAGTGGTATTGGATTTAAACAGGAGCATTATCGGAGTTAATCAGTAGTGTTATTTGATTCAAAAAGCAGCGTTATTGAAGTTAAACAGCAGCGTTATTGTATTTAAACAGCAGCGATATTGGAGTTAAACCGCAGCATTATTGGAGTTAAACAGCAGCGTTATTGGTGTTAAACAGCAGCGTTGTTCCTGTTAAAGAACGGCAATATTGGTGTTAAACAGCAGCGTTATTGGTGTTAAACAGCCGCGTTATCAGTGTTAAACAGCAGCATTGTTGGATCTTAACAGCAGCATTTTTTGCGTTAAACTGCAGCGTTATTGATGTGAAACAACAGCTTTATTGCTGTTAAAAAGCAGCTTTATTGTATTTAAACAGCAGCGATATTGGAGTTAAACCGCAGCATTATTGGAGTTAAACAGCAGCTTTATTGGTGTTGAACTGCAGTGTTATTGGATTTAAAGATCAGCGTTATTGATTTTAAACAGCAGCGTTATCAGATTTTATCAGCTGCGTTATTGGATTTAAAAAGCAGCATTATTGGATTAAACCAGCAGCGTTATTGGTGTTAAACAGCAGTGTTACTTCTGTTAAACAGCAGCGTTATTGGTGTTAAACAGCAGCGTTATTGGTGTTAAACAGCAGCGTTATTGTTTTTAAACAAAATGTTATTGGTGTTAAACATCAACGTTTTTGGAGATAAACAGCAGCATTATCGGCGTTAAACCTCAGTGTTATTGGAGCTAAACTGCAGAGTTATTGGTGTTAAACAGCAGCGCTATTGGTGTTAAAGGGCAGCGTTATTAGTGTTAGACAGCAGCATTATTGGTGTTAAACAGCAGCATTAGTAGTGTTAAAAAGCAGTGGTATTGGATTTAAACAGCAGCATTATCGGAGTTAATCAGCAGTGTTATTGGATTTAAAAAGCAGCGTTATTGAAGTTAAACAGCAGCGTTATTGTAATTAAACAGCAGTGATATTGGAGTTAAACCGCAGCATCATTGGAGTTAAACAGCAGCGTTATTGTAATTAAACAGCAGTGATATTGGAGTTAAACCACCGCATTATTGGAGTTAAACAGCAGCTTTATTGGTGTTGAACTGCAGTGTTATTGGATTTAAAGATCAGAGTTATTGATTTTAAACATTAGTGTTATAGGTGTTAAACAGCAATCCCATCGGTGTTTAACACCAGTGTTATAGGTTTTAAACTGTAGCGTAATTGGTGTTAAACTGCATCATTGTTCCTGTTAAAAAACAGCAGCATTATTGGTGTCAAACAGCAGCGTTATTGATGTTAAACAGCCGCGTTATCAGTGTTAAACAGCAGCATTATTGGTGTTAAACTGCAGCATTAATAGGAGTTAACCAGCAGCGTTGTTGGATCTTAACAGCAGCATTATTGGAGTTAAACTGCAGCGTTATTAATGTGAAACAACAGCTTTATTGGTGTTAAACAGCAGCGTTATTGTATTTAAACAGCAGCGATATTGTAGTTAAGCCGCAGCATCATTGGAATTAAACAGCAGCTTTATTGGTGTTGAACTGCAGTGTTATTGGATTTAAAGATCAGCGTTATTGATTTTAAACAGCAGCATTCTTGGTGTTGAACACCAGCGTTTTCGGTTTTAAACTGAAGCGTTATTGGTGTTAAACAGCGTCATTGTTGTGGTTAAAGAACTGCATTATTGGTGTTAAACAGCATCATTATCGGATTTAATCAGCTGCGTTATTGGATTTAAAAAGCAGCATTATTGGATTGAAACAGCAGCGTTATTGGTGTTAAACTGCCGGTTATTGGTGTTAAACAGCAGCGTTATTGGAGTTAACAGCAGCATTATTGGCGTTAAACAGCTGCGTTTTCGGACTTAATCAACAGCGTTATTGGATTTAAAAAGCTGCATTACTGGAGTTAAGCAGCAACGTTATTGGTGTTAAATAGCAGTGTTATTGGTGTTAAACTGCAGCATTAATGGGAGTTAACCAGCAGCGTTGTTGGATCTTAACAGCAGCATTATTGGAGTTAAACTGCAGGGTTATAGTTGTGAAACAACAGCTTTATTGGTGTTAAACAGCAGCATTATTGTATTTAAACAGCAGCGATATTGGAGTTAAACCGCAGCATTATTGGAGTTAAACAGCAGCTTTATTGGTGTTCAACTGCAGTGTTATTGGATTTAAAGATCAGCGTTATTGATTTTAAATATCAGTGTTATCGGAGTTAAACAGCAATGCTATCGGTGTTTAACACCAGCGTTATAGGTTTTAAACTGTAGCGTTATTGGTGTTAAACAGCATCATTGTTCCTGTTAAAGAACAGCGTTATTGGTGTTAAACAGGAGCATCATTGGAGTTAATCAGCAGCGTTAATGGAGTTAAACAGCAGCTTTATTGGCGTGTAACAGCAGCGTTATTGGCGTTAAGCAGCAACGTTATTGGAGTTAACAGCAGCATTATTGGCGTTAAACAGTTGCATTTTCGGACTTAATCAACTGCGTTTTTGGATTTAAAAAACAGCATTATTGGAGTTAACCAAGCAGCATTATTGGTGTTAAACAGCAGCGTTATTGGAGTTAAACAGCCGCGTTATTGGTGTTAAACAGCAGCGTTATTGGTGTTAAACTGCAGCAGTAATGGGAGTTAACCAGCAGCGTTGTTGGATCTTAACAGCAGCATTATTGGAGTTAAACTGCAGGGTTATTGATGTGAAACAACAGCTTTATTGGTGTTAAACAGCAGCGTTATTGTATTTAAACAGCAGCGATATTGGAGTTAAACAGCAGCATTATTGGACTTAAACAGCAGCTATATTGGTGTTGCACTGCAGTGTTACTGGATTTAAAGATCAGCGTTATTGATTTTAAACAGCAGCGTTATCGGATTTAATCAGCTGCTTAATTGGATTTAAAAAGCAGCATTATTGGATTAAAACAGCAGCGTTATTGGTGTTAAACAGCCGCGTTATTGGTGTTAAATAGCAGCGTTATTGGTTTTAAACAAAATGTTATTGGTGTTAAACATTAACGTTTTTGGAGATAAACAGCAGCATTATCGGCGTTAAACCTCAGTGTTATTGGAGCTAAGCTGCAGAGTTATTGGTGTTAAACAGCAGCGCTATTGGTGTTAAAGGGCAGCGTTATTAGTGTTAGACAGCAGCATTATTGGTGTTAAACAGCAGCATTAGTAGTGTTAAAAAGCAGTGGTATTGGATTTTAACAGCAGCATTATCGGAGTTAATCAGCAGTGTTATTGGATTTAAAAAGCAGCGTTATTGAAGTTAAACAGCAGCGTTATTGTAATTAAACAGCAGTGATATTGGAGTTAAACCACCGCATTATTGGAGTTAAACAGCAGCTTTATTGGTGTTGAACTGCAGTGTTATTGGATTTAAAGATCAGAGTTATTGATTTTAAACATTAGTGTTATAGGTGTTAAACAGCAATCCCATCGGTGTTTAACACCAGTGTTATAGGTTTTAAACTGTAGCGTTATTGGTGTTAAACTGCATCATTGTTCCTGTTAAAAAACAGCAGCATTATTGGTGTCAAACAGCAGCGTTATTGATGTTAAACAGCCGCGTTATCAGTGTTAAACAGCAGCATTATTGGTGTTAAACTGCAGCATTAATGGGAGTTAACCAGCAGCGTTGTTGGATCTTAACAGTAGCATTATTGGAGTTAAACTGAAGCGTTATTAATGTGAAACAACAGCTTTATTGGTGTTAAACAGCAGCGTTATTGTATTTAAACAGCAGCGATTAGGAGTTAAGCTGCAGCATCATTGGAATTAAACAGCAGCTTTATTGGTGTTGAACTGCAGTGTTATTGGATTTAAAGATCAGCGTTATTGATTTTAAACAGCAGCATTCTTGGTGTTGAACACCAGCGTTTTCGGTTTTAAACTGAAGCGTTATTGGTGTTAAACAGCGTCATTGTTGTGGTTAAAGAAGTGCATTATTGGTGTTAAACAGCAGCATTATCGGATTTAATCAGCTGCGTTATTGGATTTAAAAAGCAGCATTATTGGATTAAAACAGCAGCGTTATTGGTGTTAAACAGCAGCATTATTGATGTTAAGCAGCAGCGTTATTGGCATTAAACAGCAACGTTATTGGAGTTAACAGCAGCATTATTGGCGTTAAACAGCTGCATTTTCGGACTTAATCAACAGCGTTATTGGATTGAAAAAGCAGCATTATTGGAGTTAAACAGCAGCGTTATTGGTGTTAAACAGCAGCGTTATTGATGTTAAACAGCTGCATTATCGGTGCTAAACAGCAGCGTTATTGGTGTTAAACTGCAGCATTAATGGGAGTTAACCAGCCGCGTTGTGGGATCTTAACAGCAGCATTATTGGAGTTAAACTGCAGCGTTATTGATGTGAAACAACAGCTTTATTGGTGTTAAACAGCAGCGTTATTGTATTTAAACAGCAGCGATATTGGAGTTAAACCGCAGCATTATTGGAGTTAAACAGCTGCTTTATTGGTGTTAAACAGCAGCGCTATTGGTGTTAAAGGGCAGCGTTATTAGTGTTAGACAGCAGCATTATTGGTGTTAAACAGCAGCATTAGTAGTGTTAAAAAGCAGTGGTATTGGATTTAAACAGCAGCATTATCGGAGTTAATCAGCAGTGTTATTGGATTTAAAAAGCAGCGTTATTGAAGTTAAACAGCAGCGTTATTGTAATTAAACAGCAGTGATATTGGAGTTAAACCACCGCATTATTGGAGTTAAACAGCAGCTTTATTGGTGTTGAACTGCAGTGTTATTGGCTTTAAAGATCAGAGTTATTGATTTTAAACATTAGTGTTATAGGTGTTAAACAGCAATCCCATCGGTGTTTAACACCAGTGTTATAGGTTTTAAACTGTAGCGTTATTGGTGTTAAACTGCATCATTGTTCCTGTTAAAAAACAGCAGCATTATTGGTGTCAAACAGCAGCGTTATTGATGTTAAACAGCCGCATTATCAGTGTTAAACAGCAGCATTATTGGTGTTAAACTGCAGCATTAATGGGAGTTAACCAGCAGCGTTGTTGGATCTTAACAGTAGCATTATTGGAGTTAAACTGAAGCGTTATTAATGTGAAACAACAGCTTTATTGGTGTTAAACAGCAGCGTTATTGTATTTAAACAGCAGCGATTAGGAGTTAAGCCGCAGCATCATTGGAATTAAACAGCTGCTTTATTGGTGTTGAACTGCAGTGTTATTGGATTTAAAGATCAGCGTTATTGATTTTAATCAGCAGCGTTCTTGGTGTTGAACACCAGCGTTTTCAGTTTTAAACTGAAGCGTTATTGGTGTTAAACAGCGTCATTGTTGTGGTTAAAGAACTGCATTATTGGTGTTAAACAGCAGCATTATCGGATTTAATCAGCTGCGTTATTGGATTTAAAAAGCAGCATTATTGGATTAAAACAGCAGCGTTATTGGTGTTAAACAGCAGCATTATTGATGTTAAGCAACAGCGTTATTGGCATTTAACAGCAACGTTATTGGAGTTAACAGCAGCATTATTGGCGTTAAACAGCTGCGTTTTCGGACTTAATCAACAGCGTTATTGGATTTAAAAAGCAGCATTGTTGGAATTAAACAGCAGCGTTATTGATGTTAAACAGCCGCATTATCAGTGTTAAACAGCAGTGTTATTGGTGTAAAACTGCAGCATTAATGGGAGTTAACACCCAGCGTTTTTGGATCTTGACAGCAGCATTATTGGAGTTAAACTGCAGCTTTATTGGTGTTGAACTGCAGTGTTATTGGATTTAAAGATCAGCGTTATTGATTTTAAACATCAGTGTTATCGGTGTTAAACAGCAATGCTATCGGTGTTTAACACCAGTTTTATAAGTTTTAAACTGTAGCGTTATTGGTGTTAAACAGCATCATTGTTCCTGTTAAAGAACAGCGTTATTGGTGTTAAACAGCAGCGTTATTGATGTTAAACAGCCGCATTATCGGTGTTAAACAGCACCGTTATTGGTGTTAAACTGCAGCATTAATGGGAGTTAACCAGCCGCGTTGTGGGATCTTAGCAGCATTATTGGAGTTAAACTGCAGCGTTATTGATATGAAACAACAGCTTTATTGGTGTTAAACAGCAGCATTATTGTATTTAAACAGCAGCGATATTGGAGTTAAACAGCAGCATTATTGGAGTTAAACAGCAGCATTATTGGTGTTAAACGGTAGCGTTAGTTGTGTTAAAAAGCAGTGGTATTGGATTTAAACAGCAGCATTATCGGAGTTAATCAGCAGTGTTATTTGATTTAAAAAGCAGCGTTATTGAAGTTAAACAGCAGCGTTATTGTATTTAAACAGCAGCGATATTGGCGTTAAACCACCGCAGCATTATTGGAGTTAAACAGCAGCATTATTGCTGTTAAACGGCAGCGTTATTGGTGTTAAACAGCAGCATTATTGGTGTTAAACAGCAGCATTATTGGTGTTAAACAGCAGCATTATTGGTGTTAAACAGCAGCGTTATTGGTGTTAAACAGCAGCGTTATTGATTTTAAACAATATGTTATTGGTATTAAACATCAACGTTTTTGGAGATAAACAGCAGCATTATCGGCGTTAAACCTCAATGTTATTGGAGCTAAACAGCAGCGTTATTGGAGTTAAACTGCAGCGCTATTGGTGTTAAACTGCAGCGTTATTAGTGTTAGACAGCAGCATTATTGGAGTTAAACTGCAGCGTTATTGATGTGAAACAACAGCTTTATTGATGTTAAACAGCAGCGTTATTGTATTTAAACAGCAGCGATATTGGAGTTAAACCGCAGCATTATTGGAGTTAAACAGCTGCTTTATTGGTGTTAAACTGCAGTGTTATTGGATTTAATGATCAGCGTTATTGATTTTAAACAGCAGCGTTATCGCTTTGAACACCAGCGTTTTCGGTTTTAAACTGAAGTGTTTTTGGTGTTAAACAGCGTCATTGTTGTGGTTAAAGAACTGCGTTATTGGTGTTCAACAGCATCGTTATCGGATTTAATCAGCTGCTTAATTGGATTTAAAAAGCAGCATTATTGGATTAAAACAGCAGCGTTATTGGTGTTAAACAGCAGCGTTATTGGTTTAAAACAAAATGTTATTGGTGTTAAACATCAAGGTTTTGGAGATAAACAGCAGCATTATCGGCGTTAAACCTCAGTGTTATTGGAGCTAAACAGCAGCGTTATTGGAGTTAAACAGCAGCGCTATTGGTGTTAAACTGCAGCGTTATTAGTGTTAGACAGCAGCATTATTGGTGTTAAACAGCAGCATTAGTAGTGTTAAAAAGCAGTGTTATTGGATTTAAACAGCAGCATTATCGGAGTTAATCAGCAGTGTTATTTGATTTAAAAAGCAGCGTTATTGAAGTTAAACAGCAGCGTTATTGTATTTAAACAGCAGCGATATTGGCGTTAAACCACCGCAGCATTATTGGAGTTAAACAGCAGCTTTATTGGTGTTGAACTGCAGCGTTATTGCATTTAAAGATCAGTGTTATTGATTTTAAACATCAGTGTTATCGGTGTTAAACAGTGGAAAAAGATTGAAAAAGTGGCATTATTGGATTAAAACAGCAGCGTTATTGGTGTTAAACTGCAGCATTATTAGTGTTAAACAGCAGCATTATTGGTGTTATTCAGCAGCATTATCGCTGTTAAACGGCAGCGTTATTGATTTTAAACAAAATGTTATTGGTATTAAACATCAACGTTTTTGGAGATAAACAGCAGCATTATCGGCGTTAAACCTCAGTGTTATTGGAGCTAAACAGCAACGCTATTGGTGTTAAACTGCAGCGTTATTAGTGTTAGACAGCAGCATTATTGGTGTTAAACAGCAGCATTAGTAGTGTTAAAAAGCAGTGGTATTGGATTTAAACAGCAGCATTATCGGAATTAATCAGCAGTGTTATTGGATTTAAAAACCAGCGTTATTGAAGTTAAACAGCAGCGTTATTGTATTTAAACAGCAGCGATATTGGAGTTAAACCACAGCATCATTGGAGTTAAACAGCAGCGTTAATGGAGTTAAACAGCAGCTTTATTGGCATGAAACAGCAGCGTTATTGGCGTTAAACTGCAACGTTATTGGATATAACAGCAGCATTATTGGCATTAAACAGCTGCGTTTTCGGACTTAATCAACAGCGTTATTGGATTTAAAAAGCACCATTATTGGAGTTAAACAGCAGCGTTATTGGTGTTAAACAGCAGTTTTATTGGTGTTAAACAGCCGCGTTATCAGTGTTAAACAGCAGCGTTATTGGTGTTAAACTGCAACATTAATGGGATTTAACCAGCAGCGTAGTTGGATCTTAACAGCAGCATTCTTGGAGTTAAACTGCAGCGTTTATGGAGTTAAACAGCAGCTTTATTGGCATGAAACAGCAGCGTTATTGGCGTTAAACACCAATCATATTGGAGTTAACAGCAGCATTACTGGCGTTAAACAGCTACATTTTCGGACTTAATCAACAGTGTTATTGGATTTAAAAAGCAGCATTATGGGTGTTAAACAGCAGCGTTATTGGTGTTTAACAGCAGTTTTATTGGTGTTAAACAGCCGCGTTATCAGTGTTAAACAGCAGCGTTATTGGTGTTAAACTGCAGCATTAATGGGATTTAACCAGCAGCGTTGTTGGATCTTAACAGCAGCATTATTGGAGTTAAACTGCAGCGTTATTGATGTGAAACAACAGCTTTATTTGTGTTAAACAGCAGCATTATTGTATTTAAACAGCAGCGATATTGGAGTTAAACCGCAGCATTATTGGAGTTAAACAGCAGCTTCATTGGTGTTGAACTGCAGTGTTATTGGATTTAAAGATCAGCATTATTGATTTTAAACAGCAGCGTTATTGGTGTTGAACACCAGCGTTTTCGGTTTTAAACGGAAGCGTTATTGGTGTTAATCAGCGTCATTGTTGTGGTTAAAGAACTGCGTTATTGGTGTTAAACAGCAGCGTTATCAGATTTAATCAGCAGCGTCATTGGATTTAAAAAGCAGCATTACTGCATTAAAACAGCAGTGTTATTGGTGTTAAACTGCAGCGTTATTAGTTTTAAACAGCAGCATTATAGGTGTTAAACAGCAGCGTTATTGGTGTTAAACAGCAGCGTTATTGGTTTTAAACAAAATGTTATTGGTATAAAACATCAACGTTTTTGGAGATAAACAGCAGCATTATTGGCGTTAAACCTCAGTGTTATTGGAGCTAAACAGCAGCGTTATTGGAGTTAAACAGCAGTGCTATTGGTGTTAAACTGCAGCGTTATTAGTGTTAGACAGCAGCATTATTGGTGTTAAAAAGCAGCAGTAGTAGTGTTAAAAAGCAGTGGTATTGGATTTAAACAGCAGCATTATCGGAATTAATCAGCAGTGTTATTGGATTTAAAAAGCAGCGTTATTGAAGTTAAACAGCAGCATTATTGGTTTTAAACTGAAGCGTTATTGATGTTGAACTGCAGTGTTATTGGATTTAAAGATCAGCGTTACTGATTTTAAACAGCAGCGTTATCGGTGTTGAACACCAGCATTTTTGGTTTTAAACTGAACCGTTATTGGTGTTAAACAGCGTCATTGTTGTGGTTAAAGAACTGTGTTATTGGTGTTAAACATCTGCGTTATCGGATTTAATCAGCTGCATTATTGGATTTAAAAAGAGGCATTATTGGATTAAAACAGCAGCGTTATTGGTTTTAAACCGCAGCGTTACTGGTGATAAACAGCAGCGTTATTGGTGTTAAACAGCAGCATTATTGGAATTAAAGAGCAGCGATATTGGTGTTGAATTGCTGGTTTCTTGGATTTAAAGATCAGCATTATTGATCTTAAACATCAGTGTTGTCGGTGTTAAACAGCAATGTTATTGGTGTTTAACACTTGCGTTATCAGTTTTAAACTGTAGCGTTATTGGATTTAAACAGCATCATTATTCCTGTTAAAGAACAGCGTTATTGGTGTTAAACAGGAGCATCATTGGAGTTAAACAGCAGCGTTATTGGATTTAAAAAGCAGCATTATTGGAGTTAAACAGCAGCCTTATTGGTGTTAAAAAGCAGCATTTTTGGAATTAAAGTGCAGCGATATTGGTGTTGAATTGCTGGTTTATTGGATTTAAAGATCAGCATTATTGATCTTAAACATCAGTGTTGTCGGTGTTAAACAGCAATGTTATCGGTGTTTAACACTTGCGTTATCAGTTTTAAACTGTAGCGTTATTGGTGTTAAACAGCATCATTATTCCTGTTAAAGAACAGCGTTATTGGTGTTAAACAGGAGCATCATTGGAGTTAAACAGCAGCGTTATTGGATTTAAAAAGCAGCATTATTGGAGTTAAACAGCAGCGTTATTGGTTTAAACAGCAGCGTTATTGGTGTTAAACAGCCGCGTATCAGTGTTAAACAGCAGCGTTACTGATGTTAAACTGCAGCATTAATGGGAGTTAACCAGCAGCGTTGTTGGATCTTAACAGCAGCATTATTGGAGTTAAACTACAGCGTTATTGATGTGAAACAACAGCTTTATTGGTGTTAAACAGCAGCGTTATTGTATTTAAACAGCAGCGATATTGGAGTTAAACCGCAGCATTATTGGAGTTAAACAGCAGCTTTATTGGTGTTGAACTGCAGTGTTATTGGATTTACAGATCAGCGTTATTGATTTTAAACAGCAGCGCTATCGGTGTTGAACACCAGCGTTTTCGGTTTTAAACTGAAGCGTTATTGGTGTTAAACAGCGTCATTGTTGTGGTTAAAGAACTGCGTTATTGGTGTTAAACTGCAGCCTTATCGGATTTAATCAGCTGCGTTATTGGATTTAAAAAGCATCATTAATGGATTAAAACAGCAGCGTAATTTGGTGTTTAACTGCAGCGTTATTAGTGTTAAACAGCATAATTATTGGTGTTAAACAGCAGCATTATTGGTGTTAAACAGCAGCGTTATTGGTGTTAAACAGCAGCGTTATTGGTGTTAAACAGCAGCGTTATTGATTTTAAACAAAATGTTATTGGTATAAAACATCAACGTTTTTGGAGATAAACAGCAGCATTATTGGCGTTAAACCTCAGTGTTATTGGAGTTAAACAGCAGCGTTATTGGAGTTAAACAGCAGCGCTATTGGTGTTAAACTGCAGTGTTATTAGTGTTACACAGCAGCATTATTGGTGTTAATCAGCAGCATTAGTAGTGTTAAAAAGCAGTGTTATTGGATTTAAACAGCAGCATTATCAGAGTTTATCAGCAGTGTTATTGGATTTAAAAAGCAACGATATTGGAGTTAAACCGCAGCATTATTGGAGTTAAACAGCTGCTTTATTAGTGTTGAACTGCAGTGTTATTGGATTTAAAGGTCAGCGTTATTGATTTTAAACAGCAGCGTTATTGGATTTAATCAGCTGCGTTATTGGATTTAAAAAGCAGCATTATTGGATTAAAACAGCAGCGTTATTGCTGTTAAACAGCAGCGTTATTGCTGTTAAACAATAGCGTTATTTGTGTTAAACTGCAGCGTTTTGGTGTTAAACAGCAGCGTTATTGGTGTTAAACAGCCGCGTTATTGGTGTTAAACAGCATCGTTATTGGTCTGAACCAGCTGCGTTATTCGTGTTATCAGAAGCGTTATTAGTGTTAAACAGCAGAGTTATTGGTGTTAAACAGTTTCATTATTGGTGTTAAACAGCAGCGTTATTGGTGTTAAACGGCAGCATTATTGGTGTTAAACTGCAACGTTATTGATGTTAAACAGCAGCGTTATTTGTGATAAACAGCATCATTATTGGTATTAAACAGAAGCACTATTAGTGTTAAACTGCAGCGTTAATTGTGAGAAACAGCAGCGTTATTTGTGTTAAACTGCAGCGTTATTGGTGTTAAACAGCAGAGTTATCGGTGTTAAAAAAACAGCGTTATTGGTGTTAAACAGCAGTGTTATTGTAGTTAAAAAGCACCGTTATTGGCGATAAAGTGCAGCATTATTGGAGATAAACTGCAGCGTTATTGGTGTTAAACTGCAGCGTTATTGGTCTTAAACAGAAGCGTTTTCAGAGTTAAACAGCAACATTTTGGTGTTAAACAGCAGCGTTATTGGTACTAAACAATTGCGTTATTGGATGTAATCGATTAGCTTTTTCAATGTTAAACAACAGCATTATTTGTATGAAAGAGCATCGTTATTGCTGTTAAACAGCAGCATTGTTGGTGTTATAGAGATGCCTTATTGATGTTAAACAGGAGCGTTATTGGTGTCAAACAGCAGCCTTATCCGTGTTAAACACCAGCGTTATTGGTGTTAATGATCAGTGTTATTTGTGTTAAACAGCAGCTTTATTGGTGTTAAACAACAACGTTATTGGTGTTAAACAGCAGCATTATTGGAGTTAAACAGCAGTGTTATTGGTTTTAAACGGCAGCGTTATTGGTGTTAAACACAAATGTTATTGGTGTTAAACAGCAGCGTTATTTGTGTTAAACAGCGGCGTTATTGGTGTTAAACAGAAGCGTTATTAGTGTTAAACAGCAGCGTTATTGGTGTTAAACAGCTGCCTTGTTGGTGATAAAGAGCTGCATTATTGGAGTTAAGCTGCAGCGTTATTGGTGTAAAACTGCAATGTTATTGGTGTTAGACAGCAGCATTATTGGTGTTAAACAGCATCATCCGTGTTAAACAGCAGCGATATTTGTGTTAAACAGTAGCGTTATTGGAGTTAAACAGCAGCGTTATTGGTGTTAAACAGAAGTGTTATTAGTGTTAAACAGCAGAGTTATTGGTGTTAAACAGTAGCATTATTGGTGTTAAACAGCAGCGTTATTGTTGTTAAACAACAGCATTATTTGTGTTAAACAGCAGAGTTATTGGTATTAAACAGCCGCGTTATTTGTGTTAAACATCATCGTTATTCGTGTTGAACAGCAGATTTATCGGTGTTAAACAGCAGCATTATTGGTGTTAAACAGCCGTGTTATTGGTGTTAAACATCAGCGTTATTGGTGTTAAACAGCAGCGTTATTGGTGTTAAACAGCAGCGTGACTGATGTTAAACAGAAGCGTTATTATTTTTAAACAGCAGCTTTACTGGTGTTAAACAGCAGCATTATTGGTGTTATCAGAAGCGTTATTAGTGTTAAACAGCAGAGTTATTGGTGTTAAACAGTAGCGTTATTGGACTTTAACAGCAGCATTATTGGTGTTAAACAGCATCCTAATCCGTGTTAAACAGCAGCGATATTTGTGTTAAACAGCAGCGTTATTGGAGTTAAACAGCAGCGTTATTGGTGTTAAACAGCAATGTTATTGGTGTTAGACAGCAGCATTATTGGTGTTAAACAGCATCCTTATCCGTGTTAAACAGCAGCATATTTGTGTTAAACAGCAGCATTATTGGAGTTAAACAGAAGCGCTATTAGTGTTAAACAGCTGCGTTATTTGTGAGAAACAGCAGCGTTATTTGTGTTAAACTGCAGGGTTATTGGTGTTAAACAGCAGTGTTATTGTAGTTAAAAAGCACCGTTATTGGCGAAAAAGAGCAGCATTATTGGAGATAAACTGCAGTGTTATTGGTGTTAAACTGCAGCGTTATTGGTCTTAAACAGAAACGTTTTCAAAGTTAAACAGCAACATTTTGGTGTTAAACAGCAGCGTTATTGGTGTTAAACTGCAATGTTATTGATGTTAGACAGCAGCATTTTTGGTGTTAAACAGCATCCTTTTCCGTGT
>JANJGN010003287.1:0-47967 GCA_026770705.1 Isurus oxyrinchus
TCTCTGTCTCTCTCTCTCTAACACCTTCACATCCTTCCTAAAGTGCGGAGCCCAGAACTGGACACAATACTCCAGTTGGGGCTGAACCGGTGTTTTGTACAGGTTTAACATAACCTCCTTGCTCTTGTACTCTAGGCCCCTATTAATAAAGCACTCTAGGCCCCTATTAATAAAGCCCAGGATACCATGTTAATATATCCTGATACACAGACCAAATTTGCCCAGATGGAGGAGAGAGCAAGAGAACTCGAGAAAGAGGCAGAGAGAGAGGGCATGACAGAGAGTGAGGAACAGAGAGGGAGTGTGACAGAGAGAGCGTGACAGAGAGAGCGTGACAGAGAGAGAGAGAGCGTGACAGAGAGAAAGCGTGACAGAAAGAGAGCGCGACAGAGAGAGAGAGAGCGTGACAGAGAGAAAGCGTGACAGAGAGAGAGCGTGACAGAGAGAGAGCATGACAGAGAGAGAGAGAGCGTGGCAGAGAGAGCAGACAGGGAGAGCACGACAGGGAGAGAGCATGGCAGAGAGAGCGTGACAGGGAGAGAGTGCAACAGAGAGAGCGTGACAGAGAGAGAGAGCGACAGAGAGAGAGAGCGACAGAGAGAGCACAACAGAGAGAGCATGACAGAGAGAGAGCGCGACAGAGAGCCAGTGCGACAGAGGCAGAGCGCAACAGAGAGAGCGTGACAGGGAGAGAGCACGACAGGGAGAGAGCACGACAGGGAGAGAGCGCAACAGAGAGAGAGCATGACAGAGAGAGCATAACAGGGAGAGAGAGTGCGACAGGGAGAGAGCACGACAGAGAGGGAGCGTGACAGAGAGAGCGCAACAGAGAGGGAGTGTGAAAGAGAGAGAGCGTGACAGAGAGAGTGCGACAGACAGAGAGCGCGACATGGAGAGAGTGTGACAGAGAGAGAGCGTGACAGAGAGAGAGAGAGCGTGACAGAGAGAGAGCGTGACAGAGAGAGAGCATGACAGAGAGAGAGCGTGACAGGGAGAGAACACGACAGAGACAGCGCGACAGGGAGAGAGAGTGCGACAGGGAGAGAGCGCAACAGGGAGAGAGCGTGATAGAGAGAGAGCATGACAGAGAGAGAGCGTGACAGAGAGAGAGCGTGACAGAGAGAGAGCGTGACAGGGAGAGAGCGTGACAGGGAGAGAGCGTGACAGAGAGAGAGCGTGACAGAGAGAGAGCGTGACAGAGAGAGAGCGTGATAGAGAGAGAGCGTGACAGAGAGAGAGCGTGACAGAGAGAGAGCGTGACAGGGAGAGAGCACGACAGGGAGAGAGTGTGACAGAGAGAGAGCGTGACAGAGAGAGAGTGCAACAGAGAGAGAGCGTGACAGAGAGAGAGAGCGACAGAGAGAGAGAGCGACAGAGAGAGAGCACGACAGAGAGAGCATGACAGAGAGAGCAGACAGGGAGAGCACGACAGGGAGAGAGCATGGCAGAGAGAGCGCGACAGGGAGAGAGCACGACAGGGAGACAGCATGACAGAGAGAGCGCGACAGGGAGAGAGCACGACAGGGAGAGAGCGCGACAGAGAGAGAGCATGACAGAGAGAGCGCGACAGGGAGAGAGAGTGCGACAGGGAGAGAGCACGACAGAGAGAGAGCGCGACAGGGAGAGAGCGTGACAGAGAGAGAGCGCGACAGAGAGGGAGCGTGACAGAGAGAGAGCGTGACAGAGAGGGATTGCGACAGAGAGACAGCATGATAGAGAGACAGCACGACAGGGAGAGAGCACGACAGAGAGAGAGTGCGACAAAGAGAGAGTGTGACAAGGAGAGAGCGCGACAGGGAGAGAGCGTGATAGAGAGAGAGCGTGACAGAGAGAGAGCGTGACAGAGAGAGAGCGTGACAGAGAGGGAGCACGACAGAGGGAGCGCGTGACAGAGAGAGAGCACGACATTGAGAGAGCGTGACAGAGAGAGAGCGCAACAGGGAGAGAGCGACAGAGGGAGAGCGTGACAGAAAGCAAGCGCGACAGAGAGAGCGCAACAGAGAGAGAGCGCGACAGAGAGAGAGCATGACAGAGAGAGAGCGCAACAGGGAGAGAGTGACAGAGGGAGAGCGTGACAGAAAGCAAGCGCGACAGAGAGAGCGCGCAACAGAAAGAGAGCACAACAGAGAGAGAGCGCGACAGAAAGCGAGCGCGACAGGGAGAGAACGTGACAGGGAGAGAGTGTGACAGGGAGAGAGTGTGACAGGGAGAGAGCGACAGAGGGAGACCGTGACAGAAAGTGAGCGCGACAGAGAGAGCGCGCAACAGAGAGAGCACACAACAGAGAGAGCGGTAGACAGAGAGAGCGCAACAGAGAGAGAGCGCACGACAGAGAGAGCGCGACAGAGAGAGAGCGCGACAGCGCATCAACAGAGAGAACAGCTGACAGAGACAGTGCGACAGGGAAAGCAGTGACAGAGAGAGAGCATGACAGAGAGAGAGCATGACAGAGAGCATTAACAGAGAGAACGGTTGACAGAGACAGCGCGACAAGGAAAGCAGTGACAGAGACAGCATAACAGAAAGAGAGCATGACAGAGAGAGAGTGTGACAGGGAAAGCGGTGACAGAGATAGTGTGACAGAAAGAGAGCACGGCAGAGAGAGCTTGTGACTGACAGCGTGATACAGAGTTCGTGACAGAGAGAGTGACTGAGAGAGAGCAACTGAGAGAGAGCGACTGAGAGAGAGCGACTGAGAGAGAGCAACAGAGAGTGTGACAGAGAGAGCACTTGACAAGGTGAGAGAGAGAGAGCAACAGAGCATGTGATAGAGAGAGTGCAATAGAGAGGACACACAACAGAGGCAGCCCAACAGAGAAAGAGCACGACAGAGAGCACAGGACAGAGAGTGCGCGACAGAGAGAGTGCAAGACAGAGAGAGACACAGTGCATGTGACAGAGAGAGCGTGACAGAGAGAGATCACGACAGAGAGAGCACATGACAGAGAGCATGCAACAGAGAGAGCGTGCGGCAGGGATAGCGCAACAGAGAGGGCGTGACAGAGAGAGCGCGGCAGAGAGTGCATGACAAAGAGAGAGAGCGCAACTGAGTGAGGGTGACAGAGAGAACGCAATAGAGAGAGCGCAACAGAGAGAGAGCGCGACAGAGAGAGAGAGTGCACGACAGAGAGAGAGTGTGACAGAGAGAGAGCGCACGACAGAGAGAGAGTGTGACAGAGAGAGAGCATGACAGAGAGTGCGCGACAGAGAGAGAGCGGGTGACAGAGAGAGCGGGTGAAAGAGAGAGCGGGTGACAGGGAGAGAGTGGGTGAGACAGAGCAACAGAGAGAGAGAGCTAGAAAGACAGGCAGAGAGGTAGAGACAGGGAAGAGCGATAGAGAGAGATAGAGAAAGAGACAAAAGAGAGACACAGAGAGTGAGGGAGACAGAGACAGAGGCAGAGAGAGAGACAGACAGAGAGAGAGAGAGAGAGAGACAGACAGAGAGAGAGAGAGAGAGACAGACAGAGAGAGAGACAGAGAGTGAGGGAGACAGAGACAGATAGAGACAGAGAAACAGAGACAGAGAGGGAGGCAGAGAGACAGAGACAGAGAGAGACGCAGAGGAGTTAAATTAAAAATTAATGAACCTTTGAACCGTGAACGAAGACAGGCAAACAACTCACTCCACCCTAGGAACTAAAAGTTAATGACCCCGGGAGCCTCAGAGACCTCCCAAAGCGTGACACGAGGACAGTTTCAGTACGACAAGCTGGGAGAGCCGGGGTGAGAACAGAACGGGCAGGTCCGGAATGCGCTATGAAACCGGGATCGGAAAACAGTGCCTCGACCCTCCAGCCTGACAGATTCCTCACAGGAAATCAGCCCAGGATCATTGTGCAGTGGGACTGGCTTTTAACCAGAGAACTGCAAGCGAAATTAACACCACACACACACACAAAGACAGAAACAGAAAGGAACTTTGGAAAAAGTTAGACAAAACTTTCTCTCCTGACTTTTGTCAGCAGTGGTTTCTCTTACCGAGTGATTGGAGCGCCTCTTCTTGGAACCTCTGCTAAACACGTTCATCCTAGTTCAGGGGGTCTGTTCAAATAAGAGCCACAGGGTGAGAGAGGGGAGGAGAGGGCACGAGGAGCTATCTAGCTTGCGAGTTTCAGTTTGAGGTCTGTCTCCCTCTATCTCTCTCTCTCTCTCTCTCTCTCACACACACATTAATTCTGAAAGTGGGAGGGTTCCTGGGCTGAGTCACACACATGGAATAGCTCCAGGGAGTGAACAACAGAACCCAGGAGAGAGTTGGATAGCGTGGCAAGGAGCATCAGGACAAAGCAACTTCAGGGTCAGGGCTGAGGGAGCGCCGCACTGTCGGAGGGTCAGCGCTGAGGGAGTGCTGCACTGTCGGAGGGTCAGTACTGAGGGAGCGCCGCACTGTGGGAGGGTCAGTGCTAAGGGAGCGCCGCACTGTCGGAGGGTCAGTGCTGAGGGAGCACCGCACTGTCGGAGGGTCAGTGCTGAGGGAGCGCCGCACTGTCGGAGGGTCAGCGCTGAGGGAGTGCTGCACTGTCGGAGGGTCAGTGCTGAGGGAGCGCCGCACTGTCAGAGGGTCAGTGCTGAGGGAGCGCCGCACTGTCGGAGGGTCAGCGCTGAGGGAGTGCTGCACTGTCGGAGGGTCAGTACTGAGGGAGCGCCGCACTGTGGGAGGGTCAGTGCTGAGGGAGCGCCGCACTATCGGAGGGTCAGCGCTGAGGGAGTGCTGCACTGTCGGAGGGTCAGTACTGAGGGAGCGCCGCACTGTGGGAGGGTCAGTACTGAGGGAGCGCCGCACTGTGGGAGGGTCAGTGCTGAGGGAGCGCCGCACTGTGGGAGGGTCAGTGCTGAGGGAGTGCCGCACTGTCGGAGGGTCAGTGCTGAGGGAGCGCCGCACTGTGGGAGGGTCAGTGCTGAGGGAGCGCCGCACTGTGGGAGGGTCAGTGCTGAGGGAGCGCCGCACTGTGGGAGGGTCAGTGCTGAGGGAGCGCCGCACTGTGGGAGGGTCAGTGCTGAGGGAGCGCCGCACTGTCGGAGGGTCAGTGCTGAGGGAGTGCCGCACTGTCGGAGGGTCAGTGCTGAGGGCGTGCCGCACTGTGGGAGGGTCAGTGCTGAGGGAGCGCCGCACTGTCGGAGGGTCAGCGCTGAGGGAGTGCCGCACTGTCGGAGGGTCAGTGCTGAGGGAGCGCCGCACTGTCGGAGGGTCAGCGCTGAGGGAGCGCCGCACTGTTGGAGGGTCAGTGCTGAGGGAGCGCCGCACTGTCGGAGGGTCAGCGCTGAGGGAGTGCCGCACTGTCGGAGGGTCAGTGCTGAGGGAGCGCCGCACTGTCGGAGGGTCAGCGCTGAGGGAGCGCCGCACTGTTGGAGGGTCAGTGCTGAGGGAGCGCCGCACTGTCGGAGGGTCAGCGCTGAGGGAGCGCCGCACTGTCGGAGGGTCAGCGCTGAGGGAGCGCCGCACTGTCGGAGGGTCAGTGCTGAGGGAGCGCCGCACTGTCGGAGGGTCAGTGCTGAGGGAGCGCCGCACTGTCGGAGGGTCAGTGCTGAGGGATTGTAGCACTGAGGAATGAAACTCAAACCCAAGATGATTTTGGGCACCTGAAGTTGTGGAACAAGACTATAGAAATCCGAATGAGTGGAAACATTCCCAAAATTCATCCTCCATCTTCCACATCATGGCCGTCCATTCAGGAACCAATGGCGAGACTGGGCCATCTATGTAAACCCATCCGAATCCTCTGTAGAATCTCATAGGTGAAGTGACGTGGACTGTCCAGACTCTGCCTCATGCCCCATTATCCTTGACCAATCTGACATGCCTGTCCCCTCATCTTCCACCTGTCCAAACTTCCACAGATCGGAAACTCTGCAGTCCCCAGATCCAAACTCACTCTGGCTATAGAGCCACCAGAGCCTAAATTGTATAATGCCCAGCCCCGCACTCTAACCCCTCCTTCTGTTTAAATTATTCACTCACAGGAGTTACGGGCGGCTGGCTGGGCCCACATTTATTGTTCCTAACTAATTGCCCTTGACCAGAGGGGCATTTAAGTTTCAACCTCGTGGCTGTGGGTCTGCAGACACATAACGTCCAAACCAGGCAAGGACAGCAGATTCCCATTCCTAAAGGGGATGAGAATACTGAAATCTTTAAACTCCTCCAGCACCAACAACCCTCCCTAACTCTGTAACCTCCCCCAATCCCTACACCCCTCCCTAACTCTGTAACCTCCCCCAATCCCTACACCCCTCCCTAACTCTGTAACCTCCCCCAATCCCTACAACCCTCCCTAACTCTGTAACATCCTCCAGCCCCTACACCCCTCCCTAACATTGTAACCTCCTCCAGCCCCTACAATCCTCCCTATCTCTGTAACCTCCTACAGCCCCTACAACCCTCCCTATCTCTGTAACCTCCTCCAGCCCCTACAAACCTCCCTATCTCTGTAACCTCCCCCAGACTCTACACCCCTCCCTGTCTCTGTAACCTCCTCCAGCCCCTACAACCCTCCCTATATCTGTAACCTCCTCCAGACTCTATACCCCTCCCTATCACTGTAACCTCCTCCAGCCCCTACAACACTCCCTAACACTGTAAACTACTCAAGCCCCTACAACACTCCCTATCTCTGAAACCTCCTCCAGCCCCTACAACCTTCCCTATCTCTGTAACCTCCTCCAGCCCCTACACCCCTACATATATCTGTAACCTCCTCCATCCCCTACAAACTTCCCTATCTCTGTAACATCCTCCAGCCCCTAAAACCATCCCTATCCTTATAACCTCCTCCAGACCCTACAACCCTCCCTAACTCTGTAACCTCCTCCAGCGCCTACACCCCTCCTTATCCCTGTAACCTCCTCCAGCCCCTTCAACCCTCCCTATACCTGTAAATTCCTCCAGCCCCTACAACCCTCCCTATCTCTGTAACTTCCTTCAGTCCCTAAAACCCTCCCTATCTCTGTAACCGCCTCAAGCCCATACACCCCTCCCTATCTCTGTAACCCCCTCCAAACCCTACAAACGTCCCTGTCTCTGAAACCAACTCCCGCCCATGCAACACCCCCTATCTCTGTAACCTCCTCCACCTCTCCCTATCTCTGTACCCTCCTCCAGCCCCTACAACACTCCCTATCTCTGTCACCTCCTCCACACCTCACTATCTCTGTAACCTCCTCCAGCCCCTTCAACCCTCCCTATCCATATAACCTCCTCCAGCAGCTACAACGCTCCCAATCTCTGTAACCTCCTCCAGCCCCTACACCCCTCCCTACCTGTGTAACTTCCTCCAGCCACCACAACGCTACCTATCTATGTAACCTCCTCCAGCACCTAAAACCCTCCCTATCTCTGTAAACACCTCCAGTCCCTATACCCATCCCTATCTCTGTAACTTCCTCGAGCCTCTACAACCCTTCCTCACTCAATAACCTCCTCCAGTCCCTAAACCTCTGCCTATCTCTGTCACCGCCTCCAGCACACATAACACTATCTCTGTAACCTGCACCAGCCCCGTACACTCCTCCCTATCTCTGTAACCTCCTCCAGCCCCTAGAACTGACCCTACTACTGTAACCTCCTCCAGTCGCTACAACCATCCCTATCTCTGTAACCTCCAGCCCTTCACCCCTCCCTATCTCTGTAAACTCCCCCAATCCCTACAACTCTCCCTAACTCTGTAACATCCTCCAGCCGCTACACCCCTCCCTAACATTGTAACCTCCTCCAGCCCCTACAACCCTTCCTATCTCTGTAACCTCCTCCAGCCCCTACAAACCTCCCTATCTCTGTAACCTCCTCCAGACTCTACACCCCTCCCTATCTATGTAACCTCCTCCAGCCCCTACACCATCCCTAACTCTGTAACCTCCTCCAGCCCCTACAACCATCCCTATCTCTGTAACCTCCTCCAGAATCCATACCCCTCCCTATCTCTGTAACCTCCTCAAGCTCCTACAACACTCCCTAACTCTGTAACCTACTCCAGCCCCTACAACACTCCCTATCTCTGAACCCTCCTCCAGACACTACACCCCTCCCTATATCTGTAACCTCCTCCAGCCCCTACACCCCTCACTATCCCTGTAACCTCCTCCAGCCCCTACAACCCTCCCTACCTCTGTAAATTCCTCCAGCCCCTACACCACTCCCTATCTCTGTAAACTCCTCCAGTCCCTACAACCCTCACTATCTCTGTAACCTCCTCCAGCCCCTACAACCCTCCCTAACTCTGTAACCTCCTCCATCTCCTAAACCCCTCCCTATCTCTGTAAACTCCTCCAGCCCCTACACCCCTCCCTATCGCTGTAACCTCCTCCAGTCCCGACAACCCTCCCTATCTCTGTAACCTCCTCCAGTACCTACACCCCTCAATATCTCTGTAACCTCCTCGAGCCCCATACAACGCTCTCTATCTCTGTAACCTCCTCCATCCCCAACAAACCACTCTATCTCTGTAACCTCCTCCAGCCCCTAAACCCCTCCCTATCTCTGTAACATCCTCCAGCCCCTACAACCCTCCCTATCTCTGCAACCTCCTCCAGCCCCTACAACCCTCCCTATCTCTGTAACATCCTCCAGCCATCACAAACCACCCTATCTCTGTAACCACCTCCAGCCCCTTCTCCCCTCCCTATCTCTGTAACCTCCTCCAGCCCCTACACCCCTCCCTATCTCGGTAACCTCCTCCAACTCCTCCACCCTCCCTATCTCTGTAACCTCCTCCAGCCCCTACACCCCTCCCTATAAAACTCCTCCAGTCCCTAAACCACTCCCTATCTCTGTAACCTCCTCCAGCCCCTACACCCCTCCCTAACTCTGTAACCTCCTCCAGCCCCTACACCCCTCCCTATCTCTGTAATCTCCTCCAGCCGCTACAGCCCTCCCTATCTCTGTAATCTCAGGCCCCTACAACCCTTCCTATCTCTGTAACCTCCTCAAGCCACTACACCCCTCCCGATCTCTGTAACCTCCTCCAGCCCCATACAAACTTCTTTATCTCTGTAACCTCGTCCATCCCCTACAAACCTCCCTAGCTCTGTAACCTCCTCCAGCCCCTACACCCCTCCCTATCTCTGTAACCTCCTCCAGCACCTGGAGAACCCACCCTATCTCAGTAAGCTCCTCCAGCCAATACAACCTCTCTATCTCTGTAACCTCCTCCAGCCCCATACAAACCTCCCTATCTCTGTAACCTCCTCCAGCCCATACACCCCTCTCTATCTCTGTAACCTCCTCCAGCCCCTACAACTGACCCTATTACTGTAACCTCCTCCAGCCCCTACAACCCTCCCAGCTCAGTAACGTCCTCCAGCCCCTACACCCCTCCCTATCTCTGTAACCCCCTCCAGCCCCTACACCCCTCCCTATCTCTGTAACCTCCTCCAGCCCCTACAACACTCCCTATCTCTGTCACCTCCTCCACACCTCCCGATCTCTGTAACCTCCTCCAGTCCCTACAACCCTCCCTATCCCTATAACCTCCCTCAGCCGCTACAACACTCCCAATCTCTGTAACCTCCTCTAGCCCTACAACCCTCCTTATCTCAGTAAGCTCCTCCAGCCCCTACAACCCTCTCTATTTCTGTTACCTCCTCCAGCCACTACACCCTCCCTATCTCTGTAACCTCCTCCAGCCCCATACAAACCTCCCTATCTCTGTAACCTCCTCCAGCCCATGCACCCCTCCCTATCTCTTTAACCACCTCCAGCCCCTACATCCGACTCTATTACTGTAACCTCCTCCAGCCCCTACACCCCTCCCTACCTGTATAACTTCCTCCAAGCCACCACAACGCTCCCTATCTATGTAACCTCCTCCAGCACCTAAAACCCTCCCTATCTCCGTAAACACCTCCAGTCCCTACACCCATCCCTATCTCTGTAACCTCCTCATGCCTCTACAACCCTTCCTAACTATAACCTCCACCAGTCCCTAATCCTCTGCCTATTTCTGCCACCGCCTCCAGCACACATAACCCTATCTCTGTAACCTGCACCAGCCCCGTACACCCCTCCCTATCTCTGTAACCTCCTCCAGCCCCTACAACTGACCCTATTACTGTAACCTCCTCCAGCACCTAAAACCATCCCTATCCTTATGATCTGCTCCAGACCCTACACCCCTCCCTAACTCTGTAACCTCCTCCAGCGCCTACACCCCTCCTTATCCCTGTAACCTCCTCCAGCCCCTTCAGCCCTCCCTATCCCTGTAACCTCCTCCAGCCCCTACACCCCTCCCGATCTCTGTAACCCCCTCCAAACCCTACAATCCTCCCTTTCTCTGAAACCAACTCCAGCCAATGCAACCCTCCCTATCTCTGTAACCTCCACCACCACTCCCTATCTCTGTAACCTCCTCCAGCCCCTACAACACTCCCTAACTCTGTAACCTACTCCAACACCTACAACACTCCCTATCTCTGAAACCTCCTCTAGCCACTACACCCCACCCTATCTCTGTAACCACATCCAGCCCCTACACCCCTCACTATCCCTGCAACCTCCTCCAGTCCCTACAACCCTCCCTATCTCTGTAACCTCCTCCAGCCCCAACAGCCATCCCCACCTCTGTAAATATGTCCAGCCCCTACACCACTCCCTATCTCTGTAACCTCCACCAGTACCTACACCACTCCGGATCTCTGTAAACTCCCCCAGCCCCTACACCCCTCCCTATCTCTGTAACCTCCCACAGTGCCTACAACCCTCACTCTCTCTGTAACCACCTCCAGCCCCTACAACCCTCCCTAACTCTGTAACCTCCTCCATCTCCTACACCCCTCCGTATCTCTGTAAACTCCTCCAGCCCCTACAGCCCTCCCTATCTCTGTAACCTCCAGCCCCTACACCCCTCCCTATCGCTGTAACCTCCTCCAGTCCCGACAACCCTCCCTATCTATGTAACCTCCTCCAGTCATCACAACCCTCCCTATCTCTGTAACCACCTTCAGCCCCTACAACCCTCCCGATCTCTGTAACCTCCTCCAGCCCCTACACCCCTCCCTATCTCTGTAACCACCTCCAAACCCTACAATCCTCCCTTTCTCTGAAACCAACTCCAGCCAATGCAACTCTCCCTATCTCGGTAACCTCCTCTACCCCTCCCTATCTCTGTAAACTCCTCCAGCCCCTACAACACTCCCTAACTCTGTAACCTACTCCAGCCCCTACAACACTCCCTATCTCTGAAACCTCCTCTAGCCACTACACCCCACCCTATATCTGTAACCTCATCCAGCCCCTACACCCCTCACTATCCCTGCAACCTCCTCCAGTCCCTACAACACTCCCTAACTCTGTAACCTACTCCAGCCCCTACAACACTCCCTATCTCTGAAACCTCCTCTAGCCACTACACCCCACCCTATATCTGTAACCTCATCCAGCCCCTACACCCCTCACTATCCCTGCAACCTCCTCCAGTCCCTACAACCCTCCCTATCTCTGTAACCTCCTCCAGCCCCAACAGCCATCCCCACCTCTGTAAATATGTCCAGCCCCTACACCACTCCCTATCTCTGTAACCTCCACCAGTACCTACACCATTCCGGATCTCTGTAAACTCCCCCAGTCCCTACACCCCTCCCTATCTCTGTAACCTCCCACAGTCCCTACAACCCTCACTATCTCTGTAACCACCTCCAGCCCCTACAACCCTCCCTAACTCTGTAACCTCCTCCATCTCCTACACCCCTCCGTATCTCTGTAAACTCCTCCAGCACCTACAGCCCTCCCTATCTCTGTAACCTCCAGCCCCTACACCCCTCCCTATCGCTGTAACCTCCTCCAGTCCCGACAACCCTCCCTATCTCTGTAACCTCCTCCAGTACCTACACCCCTCAATATCTCTGTAAGCTCCTCCATCCCCTAAAAACCTCTCTATCTCTGTAACCTCCTCCAGCCCCTAAACCCCTCCCTATGTCTGTAACCTCCTCCAGCACGTAGAACCCTCCCTATCTCTGTAACCACCTCCAGCCCCTACAACCCTCCCTATCTCTGTAACCTCCTCCAGTCATCACAACCCTCCCTATCTCTGTAACCACCTCCAGCCCCTACAACCCTCCCTATCTCTGTAACCTCCTCCAGCCCCTACACCCCTGCCTACCTCTGTAACCTCCACCGACCCCTCCACCCTCCCTATCTCTGTAACCACCTCCAGCCCCTACACCCCTCCCTATCTCATAAAACTCCTCCAGTCCCTAATCCACTCCCTATCTCTGTAACCTCCTCGAGCCCCTACAGCCCTCCCTAACTCTGTAACCTCCTCCAGCCCCTACACCCCTCCCTATCTCTGTAACCTCCTCAGGTGTTACAGCCCTCCCTATCTCTGTAACCTCCAGCCCATCCAACCCTCCCTATCTCTGTAACCTCCTCCAGCCACTACAACCCTCCCTATATCTGTAACCTCTTCCAGCCCCATACAAACCTGTTTATCTCTGTAACCTCGTCCATCCCCTACAAACCTCCCTATCTCTGTAACCTCCTCCAGCCTCTACACCCCTCCCTATCTCTGTCACCTCCTCCAGCCCCTACAACCATCCCTATCTCTGTAACCTCCTCCAGCCCCTACAACCCTCTCTATTTCTGTAACCTCCTCCAGCCACTACACCCCTCCCTATCTCTGTAACCTCCTCCAGCCCATACACCCCTCCCTATCTCTGTAACCTCCTCCAGCCACTACATCCGACCCTATTACTGTAACCTCCTCCAGCCCCTACAACCCTCCCAGCTCAGTAACGTCCTCCAGCCCCTGCAATCCTCCCTATCTCTGTAACCTCCTCCAGCCCCTACAACACTCCCTAACTCTGTCACCTCCTCCACACCTCCCGATCTCTGTAACCTACTCCAGCCCCTTCAACCCTCCCTATCCCTATAACCTCCTCCAGCCGCTACAATGCTCCCAATCTCTGTAACCTCCTCCAGCCCCTACACCCCTCCCTACCTGTGTAACTTCCTCCAGCGACCACAACGCTCCCTATCTATGTAACCTCCTCCAGCACCTAAAACACTCCCCATCTCTGTAAACACCTCCAGTCCCTACACCCATCCCTATCTCTGTAACCTCCTCGAGCCTCTACAACCCTTCCTAACTCTATAACCTCCTCCAGTCCCTAAAACTCTGCCTATCTCTGTCACCGCCTCCAGCACACATAACCCTATCTCTGTAACATGCACCAGCCCCGTACACTCCTCCCTATCTCTGTAACCTCCTCCAGCCCCTAAAACCGACCCTACTACTGTAACCTCCTCCAGTCGCTACAACCCTCCCTATCTCTGTAACCTCCTCCAACCCCTACAACCATCCCTATCCTTATAACCTCCTCCAGACACTACAACCCTCCCTAACTCTGTAAACTCCTCCAGTGCCTACACCCCTCCTTATCCCTGTAACCTCCTCCAGCCCCTTCAACCCTCCCTATCCCTGTAACTTCCTTCAGCCCCTAAAACCCTCCCTATCTCTGTAACCGCCTCAAGCCCATACACCCCTCCCTATCTCTGTAAACCTCTGCAAAACCTACAATCCTCCCTTTCTCTGAAACCACCTCCAGCCCCTGCAACCCTCCCTATCTCTGTAACCTCCTCCACCCCTCCCTATCTCTGTAACCTCCTCCAGCCCCTTCAACCCTCCCTATCTCTGAAACCTCCTCCAGCCCCTACAACCCACCCTAACACTGTAAACTCCTCCAGCCCCTACAACCCACCCTATCTCTGTAACTTCCTCCAGTCTCTACACGCCTCCCTATCTCTGTAACCTCTCCCAGCCCCTAAACCCCTCCCTATCTCTGTAAACTCCTCCAGTCCCTACACCCCTCCGTAACTCTGCAACCTCCTCCAGCCCCTACACCCCTCCCTAATACTGTAAACTCCTCCAGCCTCTACACCCCTCCCTATCTCTGTAACCTCATCCAGCCCCTACAACCCTCCCTATCTCTGTAACCTCATCCAGCCCCTACACCCCTCCCTAATACTGTAAACTCCTCCAGCCCCCTACAGCCCTCCCTAACTCTGTAACCTCATCCAGCCCCTACAACCCTCCCTATCTCTGTAACTTCCTCCAGTCCCTACACCCCTCCCTATCTCTGTAACCTCCTCCACCCCTACACCCCTCCCTGTCTCTGTAACCTCCTCCAGCCCCTACACCCCTCCCCATCTCTGTAACCTCCAGCCCATACACCCCTCCCTATCTCTGTAACCTCCTCCAGCCACTACACCCCTCCCTATCTCTGTAACCTCCTCGAGCCACTACACCCCTCCCTGTCTCTGTAACCTCCTCCACCCCCTACACCCCTCCTAATCCCTGTAACCTCCTCCAGCCCCTACAACCCTCCCTATACCTGTACCTTCCTTCAGCCCCGTACACCCCTCCCTATCTCTGTAACCTCCTCCAGACCCTACACCCCTCCCTATCCCTGGAACCTCCTCCAGACCCTACAACCCTCCCCATCTCTGTAACTTCCTCCAGCCCCTACACCCCTCCCTATCCCTATAACCGCTCCAACCACTATAATCCTCCCTTTCTCTGTAAACACCTCCAGCCCCTACACCGCTCCCTATCTCTGTAACCTCCTCCAACCCCTACAATCCTCCCTTTCTCTGTAACCACCTCCAGCCCCTACAACTCTCCCTATCTCTGTAAGCTCCTCCAGCCCTTACAACTCTCCCTATTTTTGTAACCTCCTCCAGCCCCTACAACCTTCCCTATCTCTGTAACCTCCTCCAGCCTCTACAAACCTCCCTTCTCTGTAACCCCCTCCAGCCCCAACAACCCTACCTATCTCTGTAGACCCCTCCAGCCCCTACAAACCTCCCTATCTCTGTAACCTCCTCCAGCCCCAACACGCCTCCCTAACTCTGTAACCTCCTCCTGCCCATACACCCATCCCTAGCTCTGTAACCTCCTCCAGTCTCTACACCCCTCCCTATCCCTGTAACCTCCTGCAGTCCCGACAACCCTCCCTATCTCTGTAACCTCCTCCAGCCTCTACAACCCTCCCTATCTCTGTAACCTCCTCCAGTCCCTACATCCCTCCCTATCTCTGTAACCTCCTCCAGCCACTACACCCCTCCCTATTTCTGTAACCCCCTCCAGCCCCTACACCGCTCCCTATCTCTGTAAGCTCCTCCAGCCCCGACAGCCCTCCCTATCTCTCTAACCTCCTCCAGGCCCTACATTCCTTCCTATCTCTGTAACCACCTCCACCCCCGACACCCCTCCTAATCCCTGTAAGCTCCTCCGGCCCCTTCAACCCTCCAAATACCTGTAACTTTCTCCAGCCCCTACACCCCTCCCTAACTCAGTAAACTCCTCCAGCATCTACACCCGCCTCAAACTCTGTAAACGCCTCCAGCCGCTACACCACTTCCTATCTCTGTAACCTCCTCCAGGACCTACAATCCTCCCTATCTCTGTAACCTCCTAGAGCCTCTACAACCCTCCCTATCTCTGTAACCTCCTCCAGCCCTCCCTATCTCAGTAGCCTTCTGCAGACCCTACAACCCTCCCTATCTCTGTAACCTCCTCCACCCCTCTCTATCTCTGTAACCTCCTCCAGCCCCTTCAACCCTCCCTATCTCTGTAACCTCCTCCTGCCCCTACAACCCTCCCTATCTCTGTAACCTCCTCCAGTCCCTACATCGCTCCCTAACTCTGTAACCTCCTCCAGCCCCTACACCCCTCCCTATCTGTGTAACCTCCTGCAGCCCCTACAACTCTCCCTATCTCTGTAAACTCCAGTCCGTACACCCCTCCCTATTTATGTAAGCTCCTCCAGTCCCTACACCGCTCCCTATCTCTTTAAGCTCCACCAGCCCCTACAGCCCTCCCTATCTCTCTAACCTGCTCCAGCCCCTAAACCGTACCTATCGCTGTAACTTCCTCCAGCCCATAGAACCCTCCCTATCTCTGTAACTTCCATTAGCCCCTAAAACCATCTCTATCTCTGTAACCTCCTCCACCCCCTACACACCTCCTAAACCCTGTAAACTCCTCCAGCCCCTTCAACACTCCCAATACCTGTAACTTCCTCCAGCCCCTTCACCCTTCCCTATCTCTGTAACTTCCTGCAGCCCCTAGAACCCTCCCTATCTCTGTAACTTCCATTAGCCCCTAAAACCATCTCTATCTCTGTAACCTCCTCCACCCCCTACACACCTCCTAAACCCTGTAAACTCCTCCAGCCCCTTCAACACTCCCAATACCTGTAACTTCCTCCAGCCCCTTCACCCTTCCCTATCTCTGTAACTTCCATCAGCCCCTAAATCCCTCTCTATCCCTGTAACCTCCTCCAACCCCGACAACTTTCCCTATCTCTATAAACTCCTCCAGCCCCTACAACCCTCCCTATCACTGTAACCTCCTCCAGCCCCTACACCCCTCCCTATCTCTGTAACCTCCTCCAGCCTCTACAATCCTGCCTATCTCTGTAACCTCCTCCACTCCTCCCTATCCCTGAAACCTCCTCCAGCCCCTACAACCCTCCCTATCTTGGTAAACCTCCTTCAGCCCCTACAACCCTCCCTATCTCTGTAACCTCCTCCAGCCACTACACCACACCTTATCCCTGTAACTTCCTCCAGCCCGTAAAACCCTCCCTATCTCGGTAACCTCCTCCAACCACTACAATCCTCCCTTTCTCTGTAACCACCTCCAGCCCCTACAACCCTCCCTATCTCTGTAACCTCCTCCAGCCCTTACAAACCTCCCTATTTTTGTAACCCCCTCCAGCCCCTACAACCTTCCCTATCTCTGTAACCTCCTCCAGCACCTAAACCCCTCCCTATCTCTGTAACCTCCTCCAGCCTCTACAACCCTCCCTTCTCTGTAACCTCCTCCAGCCCCTACAACCCTGCCTATCTCTGTAACCTCCTCCAGCTCCCACACCCCTCCCTAACTCTGTAACCTCCTCCAGCCCATGCACCCCTCCCTATCTCTGTAAACTCCTCCAGCCTCTACACCCCTGCCTATCCCTGTAACCTCCTCAAGCCCCTACAACCCTCCCTAACTCTGTAACCTCCTCCAACCCCTTAAACCATCCCCATCTCTGTAAATTCCTCCAGTCCCTAGACCCTTCCCTATCTCTGTAACCTCCTCCAGCCCCTACACCCCTCCCTATTTCTGTAAACTCCAGCCCCTACACCCCTCCCTATTTCTGTAACCTCCTCCAGCCCATACAAACCTCCCTAACTCGGTAACCTCCTCCAACCCCTACAACCCTCCCTATCTCTGTAAATTCCTCCAGTCCCTACACCCTTCCCTATCTCTGTAAGCTCCTCCAGCCCCTACAGCATTCCCTATCTCTCTAACCTCCTCCAGCACCTACACCTTCCCCATCACTGTAAACTCCTACAGCCCCTACACCCCTCCCTATCTCTACAACCTCCTCCAGCCCGAACAGCCCTCCCTATCTCTGTAACCTTCTCCAGGCCCTACAATCCTCCCTGTCTCTGTAACCTCCTCCACCCCCTACACCCCTCCTAATCCCTGTAACCTCCACCAGCCACTTCAACCCTCCCGATACCTGTACCTTCCTCCAGCCCCGTACACCCCTCCCTATCTCTGTAACCTCCTGCAGTCCCGACAACCCTCCCTATCACTGTAACCTCCTCCAGTCTCTACAACCCTATCTCGGTAACCTTCTCCAGCCCCTACAAACCTCCCTATCTTTGTAACCTACTCCACCCCCTACAACCCTCCCTATCTTTGTAACCTACTCCACCCCCTACAACCCACCTTATCCCTGTAACATCCTCCAGCCCCTTCAACCCTCCCTATCCCTGTAACTTCCTCCATGCCCTACACCCTTCCCTATCTCTGTAACTTCCTCCAGCCCCTACAACCATCCCTATCTCGGTAAATTCCTTCAGCCCCTACAACCCTCCCTATCTCTGTAACTTCGTCAAACCCCTACACCCCTTCCTATCTCTGTAACATCCTCCACCCCTCCCTATCTCTGGAATGTCCTCCAGTTCCTTCAATCCTCCCTATCCCTGTAACCTCCTCCAACCCCTACAACCCTCCCTATCTCTGAAACCTCCTCCAGCCCCTACACCCCTCCCTATCTCTGTAACTTCCTCCAGTCCCTTCACCCCGTCCTATCACTGAAACCACCTCCAGTCACTACAACTCTCCATATCTCTGTAACCTCCTCCAGCACCTACACCCCTCCATATCGCTGTAACCTGCTAAAATCCCGACAACCCTCCCTATCTCTGTAACCTCCTCCAGTACCTACACCCCTCACTATCTCTGTAACCTTCTCCAGTTCCTACAACCCTACCTATCTCTTTAACCTCCCCCATCCCCATACAACCCTATCTCTGTAACCTCCTCCATCCCCTACAACCCCACCTATCTCTGTAACCTCCTCCATCCCCTACAACCCTCCCCATCTCTGTAACTTCCTCCAGCGCCTACACCCCTCCCAATCTCTGTAATCTCCTCCAGCACCGAGAACCCACCCTATCTCCGTAACCTCTTCCAGGACCTACAACCCTCCCTATCCCTGTAACCTCCTCCAGCCCCTACAACTCTCCCTATCTCTGTAACCTCCTCCAGCCCCTACAACCCTCCCTATCTCTGTAACCTACTCCAGCCCCTACACCCATCCCCAACTCTGTAACCTCCTCCAGCACCTACAACCCTCCCTATCGCTGTAAACACCTCCAGTCCGTACACCCCTATCTCTGTAACCTCCTCCAGTGCATACGCCCCTCAATATCTCCGTAACTTCCTCCAGTCCCTACAACGTTGCTATCTCCGTAGCCTCCTCCAGACCCATACAACCCTCTCTATCTCTGTAACCTCATCCATCCCCATAAACCTCCCTATTTCTGAAACCACCTCCAGCACCTAGAAACCACCTATCTCTGTAACCTCCTCCAGCACCTACAACTCTCCCTATCTCTGTAACCTCCTCCAGCCCCTACAACCCTCTCTATCTCTGTAACCTCCTCCAGCCCCTACAACCCTCTCTATCTCTGTAACCTCCTCCATCCCCTATAAACCTCCCTATTTCTGTAACTACCTCCAGCACCTAGAACCCACCTATCTCTGTAACCTCCTCCAGCACCTACAACTCTCCCTATCTCTGTAACCTCCTCCAGCCCCTACAACCCTCTATATCTCTGTAACCTCCTACAGCCCCTACAACCATCCCTATCCCTGTAACCACCTCAGCCCCAAAACCCTCCCTATTTCTGAAACCTCCGCCAGCCCCTACACCGCTCCCTATCTCTGTAAGCACCTCCAACCCCATACAACCCTCTCTATCTCTGTAACCTCCTCCATCCCATACAAACCTCCCTATCTCTGTAACTTCCTCCAGCGCCTACACCCCTCCCTATCTCTGTAACCTCTTCCAGCACCTACAACCCTCCCTATCTCTGTAACCTCCTCCAGCCACCACAACCCTCCCTATCTCTGTAAACTCCTCCAGCCCCTACCATCCTTCCTATCTCTGTAACCACCTCCAGCCCCTACAATCCTATCTCTGTAAGCACCTCCAGGCCCTACACACCTCCTATCTCTGTAAGCTCCTCCAGCCTCTACAACCCACCCTATCTCTGTAACCACTTCCAGCCCTTACAACCCTCCCTATTTTTGTAACCTCCTCCAGCCCCTACAAACTTCACTATCTCTGTAACCTCCTCCAACCCCTACACCCCTCCCTATCTCTGTAACCTCCTTCAACCCCTACAGCCCTCCCTATCTCTGTAACCTACTCCAGGCCCTACAATCCTCCCTATCTCTGGAACCTCCACCAGCCCCTACACCCCTCCCTATCTC
The DNA here is from genome assembly GCA_026770705.1 of Isurus oxyrinchus. Lineage (NCBI taxonomy): Eukaryota > Metazoa > Chordata > Chondrichthyes > Lamniformes > Lamnidae > Isurus > Isurus oxyrinchus. The sequence goes on from JANJGN010003287.1 coordinate 19,772, forward strand.
TGCAACCTCCTCCAGTCCCTACAACCCTCCCTATCTCTGTAACCTACTCCAGCCCCTACACACCTCCCTATCTCTGTAACCTTCTCCAGTCTCACCACCCCAATCTCTGTAACCTCCTCCAGTACCTACAGCCCTCCCTATCCCTGTAACCTCCTCCAGCCCCAACAACACTCCCTATCTCTGTAACCTCCTCCAGTACCTACGCCCCTCACTACCTCTGTAACCTCCTCCAACCCCTACAACTCTATTTATGTAAGCTCCTCCAGCCTCTACAACCCTCCCTAAATCTGTAACCTCCTCCAGTCCCTACACCTCCGCCTATCTCTGTCACCACCTCCAGCACACATAACCTTTTCTCTGTAACCTCCACCAGCCCCGTACACCCATCCCTATCTCGGTAAACTCCTCCAGCCCCTACAACCTACTCTAACACTGTAACCTCCTCCAGTCTCTACAACCCTATCTCTGTAACCTCCTCCAACACCTACAACACTCCCTATCCCTGTAACCTCCTCCAGACCCTACAACCCCCTCAATCTCTGTAACCACCTCCTGCCCCTACAACCCTCTCTATCTCTGTAACCTCCTCCATCCCCTATAAACCTCCCTATTTCTGTAACCACCTCCAGCACCTAGAACCCACCTATCTCTGTAACCTCCTCCAGCACCTACAACTCTCCCTATCTCTGTAACCTCCTCCAGCCCCTACAACCCTCTATATCTCTGTAACCTCCTACAGCCCCTACAACCGTCCCTATCCCTGTAACCACCTCCAGCCCCAAAACCATCCCTATTTCTGAAACCTCCTCCAGCCCCTACACCGCTCCCTATCTCTGTAACCTCCTCCATCCCATACAAACCTCCCTATCTCTGTAACTTCCTCCAGCGCCTACACCCCTCCCTATCTCTGTAACCTCCTCCAGCACCTAGAACACACCCTATCTCTGTAACCTCCTCCAGCACCTACAACCCTCCCTATCTATATAACCTCCTCCAGCCCCTACAACTCTATCTCTGTAACCTCCTCCAGCCACCACAACACTCCCTATCTCTGTAAACTCCTCCAGCCCCTACCATCCTTCCTATCTCTGTAACCACCTCCAGTCCCTACAATCCTGCCTATCTCTGTAAGCACCTCCAGGCCCTACACACCCCCTAAATCTGTAAGCTCCTCCAGCCTCTACAACCCTCCCTATCCCTGTAACTTCCTCCAGCCCCTTCACACCTCCCTATCCCTGTAACTTCCTCCAGCCCCTACACCCTTCCCTATCTCTGTAACTTCCTCCAGCCCCTACACCCCTCCCTATCCCTGTAACTTCCTCCAGCCCCTACAAACTTCCCTATCTCTGTAACTTCCGTCAGCCCCTAAAACCCTCCCTATCTCTGTAACCACCTCCAGCCCCTACAACCCACCCTATCTCTGTAACCACTTCCAGCCCTTACAACCCTCCCTATTTTTGTAACCTCCTCCAGCCCCTACAAACTTCACTATCTCTGTAACCTCCTCCAACCCCTACACCCCTCCCTATCTCTGTAACCTCCTTCAACCCCTACAGCCCTCCCTATCTCTGTAACCTACTCCAGGCCCTACAATCCTCCCTATCTCTGGAACCTCCACCAGCCCCTACACCCCTCCCTATCTCTGTAACCTCCTCCAGCCCCTACACACCTCCCTATCTCTGTAACCTTCTCCAGTCTCACCACCCCAATCTCTGTAACCTCCTCCAGTACCTACAGCCCTCCCTATCCCCGTAACCTCCTCCAGCCCCAACAACACTCCCTATCTCTGTAACCTCCTCCAGTACCTACGCCCCTCACTACCTCTGTAACCTCCTCCAACACGTACAACTCTATTTATGTAAGCTCCTCCAGCCTCTACAACCCTCCCTAAATCTGTAACCGCCTCCAGTCCCTACACCTCCGCCTATCTCTGTCACCACCTCCAGCACACATAACCTTTTCTCTGTAACCTCCACCAGCCCCGTACACCCCTCCTAATCTCTGTAACCTCCTCCAGCCCCTACAACCTACTCTAACACTGTAACCTCCTCCAGTCTCTACAACCCTATCTCTGTAACCTCCTCCAGGCCCTACAACACTCCCTATCCCTGTAACCTCCTCCAGACCCTACAACCCCCTCAATCTCTGTAACCACCTCCAGCCCCTACAGCCCACCCTATCACTGTAACCTCCTCCAGTCTCTACATCCCTATCTCGGTAACCTTCTATAGCCCCTACAACACACCCTATCTCTGTAAACTACTCCACCCCCTATACCCCTCCTGATCCCTGTAACATCCTCCAGCCACTTCAACCCTCCCTATCCCTGTAACTTCCTCCACGCCCTACACCCTTCCCTATCTCTGTAACTTCCTCCAGACCCTACAACAATCCCTATCTCTGTAACTTGCTTCAGCCCCTAAAACCCTCCCTATCTCTGTAACCACCTCCAGCCCCTACAACCCTCCCTATCACTGCAACCACCTCCAGCCCCTACACCTCTCCCTATCTCTGTAACTTCGTCCAACCCCTAAACCCCTCCCTATCTCTGTAACATCCTCCACCCCTCCCTATCTCTGTAACCTCCTCCAGTAGCTTCAATCCTCCCTATCCCTATAACCTCCTCCAACCCCTACAACCCTCCCTATCTCTGAACCCTCCTCCAGCCCCTGCACCCCTCCCTATCTCTGTAACTTCCTCCAGTCCCTACACCCCGTCCTATCACTGTAACCACCTCCAGTCCCTACAACCCTCCCTATCTCTGTAACCTCCTCCAGCACCTACACCCCTCCCTATCTCTGTAACCTCCTGCAGTCCCTACAACCCTCCCTATCTCTGTAACCTCCTCCAGTACCTACACCCCTCACTATCTCTGTAACCTCCTCCAGCCCCAACAACACTCCCTATCTCTGTAACCTCCTCCATCCCCTACAACCCTCCCTATCTCTGCAACATCCTCCATCCCCTACAACCCCCCCAATCTCGGTAAACTCCTCCAGCCCCTACAACCCTCCCTATCTCTGTAAACTTCTCCAGTTCCTACAACCCTACCTATCTCTGTAACCTCCTCCAGCCCCAACAACACTCCCTATCTCTGTAACCTCCTCCATCCCCTACAACCCTCCCTATCTCTGTAACATCGCCCATCCCCATACAACCCTCTCTATCTCTGTAACATCCTCCATCCCCTACAACCCCCCCTATCTCGGTAACCTCCTGCAGCCCCTACAACCCTCCCTATCTCTGTAAACTTCTCCAGTTCCTACAACCCACCCTATCACTGTAACCTCCTCCAGTCTCTACAATCCGATCTCTGTAACCCCCTCCAGCCTGTACAACCGTCCCGATCCCTGTAACCACCTCCAGCCCCAAAACACTCCCTATCACTGTAACATCCTCCAGCCCCTACAGAAATCCCTATCTCAGTGACCTCCCCCAGCCCCTACTCCCTCCCTATCTCTGTAACCACCTAGAGCCCCTACACCCCTCCCTATCTCTGTAACCTCCTCGAGCCCCTACAGCACTCCCTATCTCTGTAACCTAGTCCAGGCCCTACAATCCTCCCTATCTCTGGAACCTCCACCAGCCACTACACCCCTCCCTATCTCTGTAAACTCCTCCAGTTCCTACAACCCTCCCTATCTCTGTAACCTCCTCCAATAACTACAGCCCTCCCTATCCCTGTAACCTCCTCCAGCCCCAACAACACTCCCTATCTCTGTAACCTCCTCCAGTACCTACGGCCCTCACTATCTCTGTAACCTCCTCCAGCCCCTACAACTCTATTTCTGTTGGCTCCTCCAGCCTCTACAACCCTCCCTAACTCTGTAACCTCCTCCAGTCCCTACATCTCTGCCTATCTCTGTCACCGCCTCCAGCACACATAACCCTATCTCTGTAACCTCCACCAGCCCCGTACATCCATCCCTATCTCTGTAACCTCCACCAGCCCCTACAACCTACTCTATCACTGTAACCTCCTCCAGTCTCGACAACCCTATCTCTGCAACCTCCTCCAGCGCTACAACCCTCCCTATTCCTGTAACCTCCTCCAGACCCTACAACCCCCCCTATCTCTGTAACCTACTCCAGTCCCTACAACCCACCCTATCACTGTAACCTCCTCCAGTCTCTACAACCCTATCTCGGTAACCTTCTCCAGTCCCTACAAACCTCCCTATCTTTGTAACCTACTCCACCCCCTACAACCCTCCCTATCTTTGTAACCTACTCCACCCCCTACAACCCACCTTATCCCTGTAACATCCTCCAGCCCCTTCAACCCTCCCTATCCCTGTAACTTCCTCCATGCCCTACACCCTTCCCTATCTCTGTAACTTCCTCCAGCCCCTACAACCATCCCTATCTCTGTAAATTCCTTCAGCCCCTACAACCCTCCCTATCTCTGTAACTTCGTCAAACCCCTACACCCCTTCCTATCTCTGTAACATCCTCCACCCCTCCCTATCTCTGGAATGTCCTCCAGTTCCTTCAATCCTCCCTATCCCTGTAACCTCCTCCAACCCCTACAACCCTCCCTATCTCTGAAACCTCCTCCAGCCCCTACACCCCTCCCTATCTCTGTAACTTCCTCCAGTCCCTTCACCCCGTCCTATCACTGAAACCACCTCCAGTCACTACAACTCTCCATATCTCTGTAACCTCCTCCAGCACCTACACCCCTCCATATCGCTGTAACCGGCTAAAATCCCGACAACCCTCCCTATCTCTGTAACCTCCTCCAGTACCTACACCCCTCACTATCTCTGTAACCTTCTCCAGTTCCTACAACCCTACCTATCTCTTTAACCTCCCCCATCCCCATACAACCCTCCCTATCTCTGTAACCTCCTCCATCCCCTACAAACCCACCTATCTCTGTAACCTCCTCCATCCCCTACAACCCTCCCCATCTCTGTAACTTCCTCCAGCGCCTACACCCCTCCCAATCTCTGTAATCTCCTCCAGCACCGAGAACCCACCCTATCTCCGTAACCTCTTCCAGGACCTACAACCCTCCCTATCCCTGTAACCTCCTCCAGCCCCTACAACTCTCCCTATCTCTGTAACCTCCTCCAGCCCCTAAAACCCTCCCTATCTCTGTAACCTACTCCAGCCCCTACACCCATCCCTAACTCTGTAACCTCCTCCAGCACCTACAACCCTCCCTATCTCTGTAAACACCTCCAGTCCGTACACCCATCTCTATCTCTGTAACCTCCTCCAGTGCATACGCCCCTCAATATCTCTGTAACTTCCTCCAGTCCCTACAACCTTGCTATCTCCGTAGCCTCCTCCAGACCCATACAACCCTCTCTATCTCTGTAACCTCCTCCATCCCCTATAAACCTCCCTATTTCTGAAACCACCTCCAGCACCTAGAAACCACCTATCTCTGTAACCTCCTCCAGCACCTACAACTCTCCCTATCTCTGTAACCTCCTCCAGCACCTACAACCCTCCCTATCTCTGTAACCTCCTCCAGCCCCTACACCCCTCCCTATCTCTGTAACCTCCTCCAGCCCCTACAACCCTCTCTATCTCTGTAACCTCCCCCAGCCCCTACAACCCTCTCTATCTCTGTAACCTCCTCCATCCCCTATAAACCTCCCTATTTCTGTAACCACCTCCAGCACCTAGAACCCACCTATCTCTGTAACCTCCTCCAGCAACTACAACTCTCCCTATCTCTGTAACCTCCTCCAGCCCCTACAACCCTCTATATCTCTGTAACCTCCTACAGCCCCTACAACCATCCCTATCCCTGTAACCACCTCCAGCCCCAAAACCCTCCCTATTTCTGAAACCTCCGCCAGCCCCTACACCGCTCCCTATCTCTGTAAGCACCTCCAACCCCATACAACCCTCTCTATCTCTGTAACCTCCTCCATCCCATACAAACCTCCCTATCTCTGTAACTTCCTCCAGCGCCTACATCCCTCCCTATCTCTGTAACCTCCTCTAGCACCTAGAACACATCCTATCTCTGTAACCTCCTCCAGCACCTACAACCCTCCCTATCTATATAACCTCCTCCAGCCCCTACAACTCTATCTCTGTAACCTCCTCCAGCCACCACAACCCTCCCTATCTCTGTAAACTCCTCCAGCCCCTACCATCCTTCCTATCTCTGTAACCACCTCCAGCCCCTACAATCCTCCCTATCTCTGTAAGCACCTCCAGGCCCTACACACCTCCTATCTCTGTAAGCTCCTCCAGCCTCTACAACCCACCCTATCTCTGTAACCACTTCCAGCCCTTACAACCCTCCCTATTTTTGTAACCTCCTCCAGCCCCTACAAACTTCACTATCTCTGTAACCTCCTCCAACCCCTACACCCCTCCCTATCTCTGTAACCTCCTTCAACCCCTACAGCCCTCCCTATCTCTGTAACCTACTCCAGGCCCTACAATCCTCCCTATCTCTGGAACCTCCACCAGCCCCTACACCCCTCCCTATCTCTGCAACCTCCTCCAGTCCCTACAACCCTCCCTATCTCTGTAACCTCCTCCAGCCCCTACACGCCTCCCTATCTCTGTAACCTCCTCCAGTACCAACGCCCCTCACTACCTCTGTAACCTCCTCCAACCCCTACAACTCTATTTATGTAAGCTCCTCCAGTCTCTACAACCCTCCCTAAATCTGTAACCTCCTCCAGTCCCTACACCTCTGCCTATCTCTGTCACCACCTCCAGCACACATAACCTTTTCTCTGTAACCTCCACCAGCCCCGTACACCCATCCCTATCACAGTAAACTCCTCCAGCCCCTACAACCTACTCTAACACTGTAACCTCCTCCAGTCTCTACAACCCTATCTCTGCAACCTCCTCCAGCACATACAACACTCCCTATCCCTGTAACCTCCTCCAGACCCTACAACCCCCTCAATCTCTGTAACCACCTCCTGCCCCTACAACCCTCTCTATCTCTGTAACCTCCTCCATCCCCTATAAACCTCCCTATTTCTGTAACCACCTCCAGCACCTAGAACCCACCTATCTCTGTAACCTCCTCCAGCACCTACAACTCTCCCTATCTCTGTAACCTCCTCCAGCCCCTACAACCCTCTATATCTCTGTAACCTCCTACAGCCCCTACAACCGTCCCTATCCCTGTAACCACCTCCAGCCCCAAAACCCTCCCTATTTCTGAAACCTCCTCCAGCCCCTACACCGCTCCCGATCTCTGTAAGCACCTCCAACCCCATACAACCCTCTCTATCTCTGTAACCTCCTCCATCCCATACAAACCTCCCTATCTCTGTAACTTCCTCCAGCGCCTACACCCCTCCCTATCTCTGTAACCTCCTCCAGCACCTAGAACACACCCTATCTCTGTAACCTCCTCCAGCACCTACAACCCTCCCTATCTATATAACCTCCTCCAGCCCCTACAACTCTATCTCTGTAACCTCCTCCAGCCACCACAACACTCCCTATCTCTGTAAACTCCTCCAGCCCCTACCATCCTTCCTATCTCTGTAACCACCTCCAGTCCCTACAATCCTCCCTATCTCTGTAAGCACCTCCAGGCCCTACACACCCCCTATCTCTGTAAGCTCCTCCAGCCTCTACAACCCTCCCTATCCCTGTAACTTCCTCCAGCCCCTTCACACCTCCCTATCCCTGTAACTTCCTCCAGCCCCTACACCCTTCCCTATCTCTGTAACTTCCTCCAGCCCCTACAAACTTCCCTATCTCTGTAACTTCCGTCAGCCCCTAAAACCCTCCCTATCTCTGTAACCACCTCCAGCCGCTACACCCCTCCCTATCTCTGTAAGCTCCTCCAGCCTCTACAACCCACCCTATCTCTGTAACCACTTCCAGCCCTTACAACCCTCCCTATTTTTGTAACCTCCTCCAGCCCCTACAAACTTCACTATCTCTGTAACCTCCTTCAACCCCTACAGCCCTCCCTATCTCTGTAACCTACTCCAGGCCCTACAATCCTCCCTATCTCTGGAACCTCCACCAGCCCCTACACCCCTCCCTATCTCTGCAACCTCCTCCAGTCCCTACAACCCTCCCTATCTCTGTAACCTCCTCCAGCCCCTACACACCTCCCTATCTCTGTAACCTTCTCCAGTCTCACCACCCCAATCTCTGTAACCTCCTCCAGTACCTACAGCCCTCCCTATCCCTGTAACCTCCCCCAGCCCCAACAACACTCCCTATCTCTGTAACCTCCTCCAGTACCTACGCCCTTCACTACCTCTGTAACCTCCTCCAACCCCTACAACTCTATTTATGTAAGCTCCTCCAGCCTCTACAACCCTCCCTAAATCTGTAACCTCCTCCAGTCCCTGCACCTCTGCCTATCTCTGTCACCACCTCCAGCACACATAACCTTTTCTCTGTAACCTCCACCAGCCCCGTACACCCATCCCTATCTCGGTAAACTCCTCCAGCCCCTACAACCTACTCTAACACTGTAACCTCCTCCAGTCTCTACAACCCTATCTCTGTAACCTCCTCCAGCACCTACAACACTCCCTATCCCTGTAACCTCCTCCAGACCCTACAACCCCCTCAATCTCTCTAACCACCTCCTGCCCCACAACCCTCTCTATCTCTGTAACCTCCTCCATCCCCTATAAACCTCCCTATTTCTGTAACCACCTCCAGCACCTAGAACCCACCTATCTCTGTAACCTCCTCCAGCACCTAAAACTCTCCCTATCTCTGTAACCTCCTACAGCCCCTACAACCGTCCCTATCCCTGTAACCACCTCCAGCCCCAAAACCCTCCCTATTTCTGAAACCTCCTCCAGCCCCTACACCGCTCCCTATCTCTGTAAGCACCTCCAACCCCATACAACCCTCTCTATCTCTGTAACCTCCTCCATCCCCTACAACCCTCCCTATCTCTGTAACCTCCTCCAGCACCTAGAACACACCCTATCTCTGTAACCTCCTCCAGCACCTACAACCCTCCCTATCTATATAACCTCCTCCAGCCCCTACAACTCTATCTCTGTAACCTCCTCCAGCCACCACAACACTCCCTATCTCTGTAACCTCCTCCAGCCCCTACACCCCTCCCTATCTCTGTAACCACCTCCAGTCCCTACAATCCTCCCTATCTCTGTAAGCACCTCCAGGCCCTACACACCCCCTATCTCTGTAAGCTCCTCCAGCCTCTACAACACTCCCTATCCCTGTAACTTCCTCCAGCCCCTTCACACCTTCCTATCCCTGTAACTTTCTCCAGCCCCTACACCCTTCCCTATCTCTGTAACTTCCTCCAGCCCCTACAAACTTCCCTATCTCTGTAACTTCCGTAAGCCCCTAAAACCCTCCCTATCTCTGTAACCACCTCCAGCCCCTACAACCCACCCTATCTCTGTAACCACTTCCAGCCCTTACAACCCTCCCTATTTTTGTAACCTCCTCCAGCCCCTACAAACTTCACTATCTCTGTAACCTCCTCCAACCCCTACACCCCTCCCTATCTCTGTAACCTCCTTCAACCCCTACAGCCCTCCCTATCTCTGTAACCTACTCCAGTCCCTACAACCCTGCCTATCTCTGTAACCTCCTCCAGCCCCTACACACCTCCCTATCTCTGTAACCTTCTCCAGTCTCACCACCCCAATCTCTGTAACCTCCTCCAGTACCTACAGCCCTCCCTATCCCTGTAACCTCCTCCAGCCCCAACAACACTCCCTATCTCTGTAACCTCCTCCAGTACCTACGCCCCTCACTATCTCTGTAACCTCCTCCAACCCCTACAACTCTATTTATGTAAGCTCCTCCAGCCTCTACAACCCTCCCTAAATTTGTAACCTCCTCCAGTCCCTACACCTCCGCCTATCTCTGTCACCACCTCCAGCACACATAACCTTTTCTCTGTAACCTCCACCAGCCCCGTACACCCCTCCTAATCTCTGTAACCTCCTCCAGCCCCTACAACCTACTCTATCACTGTAACCTCCTCCAGTCTCTACAACCCTATCTCTGTAACCTCCTCCAGCCCCTACAACCCTCCCTATCTCTGTAACCTCCTCCAGCCCCTACAACCTACTCTATCACTGTAACCTCCTCCAGTCTCTACAACCCTATCGCTGTAACCTCCTCCAGCCCCTACAACCCTCCCTATCCCTGTAACCTCCTCCAGACCCTACAACCCCCCCTATCTCTGTAACCTACTCCAGCCCCTACAACCCACCCTATCACTGTAACCTCCTCCAGTCTCTACAACCCTATCTCGGTAACCTTCTCCAGCCCCTACAACCCTCCCTATCTTTGTAACCTACTCCATCCCCTACAACCCTCCTTATCCCTGTAACATCCTCCAGCCCCTTCAACCCTCCCTATCCCTGTAACTTCCTCCATGCCCTACACCCCTCCCTATCTCTGTAACTTCCTCCAGCCCCTACAACCATCCCTATCTCTGTAAATTCCTTCAGCCCCTAAAACCCTTCTATCTCTGTAAACACCTCCAGCCCCTACAACCCTCCCTATCTCTGTAACTTCATCAAACCCCTACACCCCTCCCTATCTCTGGAATATCCTCCAGTTCTTTCAATCCTCCCTATCCCTGTAACCTCCTCCAACCCCTACAACCCTCCCTATCTCTGAAACCTCCTCCAGCTCCTACACCCCTCTATATCTCTGTAACCTGCTAAAATCCCTACAACCCTCCCTATCTCTGTAACCTCCTCCAGTACCTACACCCCTCACTATCTCTGTAACCTTCTCCAGTTCCTACAACCCTACCTATCTCTTTAACCTCCCCCATCCCCATACAACCCTATCTCTGTAACCTCCTCCATCCCCTACAAACCTCGCTATCTCTGTAACCTCCTCCATCCCCTATAAACCTCCCAATTTCTGAAACCACCTCCAGCACCTAGAACCCACCTATCTCTGTAACCTCCTCCAGCACCTACAACTCTCCCTATCTCTGTAACCTCCTCCAGCACCTACAACTCTCCCTATCTCTGTAACCTCCTCCAGCCCCTACAACCCTCTATATCTCTGTAACCTCCTCCAACTACTACAACCGTCCCTATCCCTGTAACCACCTCCAGCCCCAAAACCCTCCCTATTTCTGAAACCTCCTCCAGCCCCTACACCGTTCCCTATCTCTGTAAGCACCTCCAACCCCATACAACCCTCTCTATCTCTGTAACCTCCTCCATCCCATACAAACCTCCCTATCTCTGTAACCTCCTCCAGCCCCACACCCCACCCTAACTCCGTAAATTCCTCCAGCCACTACACCCCTCCCCATATCTGTAACCTCCTCCAGTCCTTTCACCCCTCCCTATCTCAGTAACCTCCGCCAGCCACTACACCCCTCCCTATCTCTGTAACCTCCTCCAGTCCCTACAACCCTCCCTATCTCTGTAACCACCTCCAGCCCGTACACCCTTCCCTAACTCTGTAACCCCCTCCAGCCCCTACACCTCTCCCTATCTCTGTAACCTCCTCCAGCTCCTACAGCCCTCCCTATCTCAGTAACCTAACCCAGCCCCTACTCCCTCCCTATCTCTGTAAACTCCTACAGCCCCTACACCACTCCCTATGTCTGTAACCTCCTCCAACCCCTACAGCCCTCCCTATCTCTGTAACCTACTCCAGGCCCTACAATCCTCCCTATCTCTGGAACCTCCACCAGCCCCTACACCCCTCCCTATCTCTGTAACCTCCTCCAGTCCCTACAACACTCCCTATCTCTGTAACCTCCTCCAGCCCCTACACACCTCCCTATCTCTGTAACCTGCTCCAGTACCTACGCCCCTCACTATCTCTGTAACCTTCTCCAGTCCCTACAACCCTCCCTATCTCTGAAACCTCCTTCAGCCCCTACAACCCTCCCTATCTCTGTAAACACCACCAGTCCCTACACCCCTCCCTAACTCTGTAACTTCCTCCAGTCCCTACAACCCTCCCTATCACTGTAACCTCCTCCATCCACTACAAACCTCCCTATTTCTGGAACCTCCTCCAGCACCTTAAACCCACCCTATCTCTGTAACCTCCTCCAGCATCGTACACCCCTCCCTATCTCTGTAACCTCCTCCAGCCCCTACAACCCACCCTATCACTGTAACCTCCTCCAGTCTCTACAATCCTTCCTATCCCTGTAACCCCCTCCAGCCCCAACACCCCTCCCTGTCTCTGTAACCTCCTCCACCCCTCCCGATCTCTGAAACTTCCTCCAGCCCCTACACCCCTCTCTAACTCTGTAACCTCCTCCAGCCCCTACAACCCTCCCTATCTCTGTAAACACCTCCAGTACCAACAACCCTCCCTTTCTCTGTAACCTCCTCCAGCACCTATGCCCCTCACATTCTCTGTAACCTCCTCCAGTCCCTACAACCCTCCCTATCTCTGTAACCTCCTCCAGTCCCTACAACCCTCCCTATCTCTGTAACCTCCTCCAGCACCTACACCCCTCCCTATCTCTGTAACCTCCTCCAGTCCCTACACCCCTCCCTATCTCTGTAACCTCCTCCAGTCCCTACACCCCTCCCTATCTCTGTAACCTCCGCCAGCACTTACAAAACTCCCTATCTCAGTAACCTCCTCCAGCCCCTACAACCCTCTCTATCTGTGTAAACTCCTCCAACCACCACAACCCTCGCTATCTCTGTAATCTCCTCCAGTCCGTATACTCCTCCCTATCTCTGTCACCTCCTCCAGCCTCTACAACCCTCCCTAACTCTGTAACCTCCTCCAGTCCCTACACCTCTGCCTATCTCTGTCACAGCCTCCAGCACACATAACCCGATCTCTGTAACGTCCACCAGCCCCGTACACCCCTCCCAATCTCTGTAACCTCCTCCAGCCCCTACAACCCTCCCTATCCATGTAACCTCGTCCAGACACTAAAACCCTCCCTATCTCTGTTACCTCCTAAAGCCCCTACAAGCCACCCTATCACAGTAACCTCCTCCAACCCCTACAATCCTCCCTTCTCTGTAACCACCTTCAGCCCCTACAACCCTTCGTATCTCTGTAACCTCCTCCAGCCCTTACAACCCTCCCTATCTCAGTAGCCTCCTCCAGCGCCAAAAACCCTCCCTATCTTTGTAACCTCCTCCAGCCCCTTCAACCATCCCTATCCCTGTAACCTCCTCCAGCCCCATACAACCCTCTCTATCCCTCTAACCTCCTCCATCCCCTACAAACCTCCCTATCTCTGTAACCTCCTCCAGTCCCTAAAACCCGCCGTATCTCTGTAACCTCCTCCAGTCACTCCACCCCTATCTCTGTAACCTCCTCCAGTACCTACAGTCGCCCCTATCCCTGTAACCTACCCCAGCCCCAGAACCCTCCCTATCACTGTAACATCCTCCAGCCCATACACCCCTCCCTATCTCTGTAACATACTCCAGTCCCTACATCCCTCCCTATCTCTGTAACCTCCTTCAGCTCCTATAACCCACCCTATCACTGAAACCTCCTCCAGTCTCTACAACCCTATCTCTGTAACCTCCTCCAGCCCCTACCACCCTCCCTATCCCTGTACCCTCCTCCAGACACTACAACCCTCCCTATCTCTGTAAGCTCCTCCAGCCCCTACAACTCACCTTATCACTGTTAACTCCTCCAACCCCTACAATCCACCCTTTCTCTGTAACCACCACCAGCCCCTACAACCCTCCCTATCTCTGTAACCTCCTCCAGCCCTTACAAACCTCCCGATTTTTGTAACGTCCTCCAGCCCCTACAACATTCCCTATCTCTGTAACCTCCTCCAGCCCCTACACCCCTCCCTATCTCTGTAACTCTCTCCAGCCTCTACAAACCTCCCTATCTCTGTAACCTCTTCCAGCCCCTATAACCCTCCCTATCTCAGTAGCCTCCTCCAGACTCTACAACCCTCCCTCTCTCTGTAACCTCCTCCACCCCTCCCTATCTCTGTAACCTCCTCCAGCCCCTACAACCCTCCCTATCTCTGTAAACACCACCAGTCCCTATACACCTCCCTATCTTTGTAACCTCCTCCAGTATCTACGCCCCTCAATATCTCTGTAACTTCCTCCAGTCCCTACAACCCTCCCTATCTCTGTAGCCTCCTCCAGCCCCATACAACCATCTCTATCTCTGTAACCTCCTCCATCCTCTACAAACCTCCCTATTTCTGGAACCTCCTCCAGCACCTTAAACCCACCCTATCTCTGTACCATCCTCCAGCACCGTACACCCCTCCCATTCTCTGTAACCTCCTCCAGCCCCTACAACCCACCCTATCACTGTAACGTCCTCCAGTCTCTACAATCCTTACTCTGTAACCTCCTCCAGCCGCTACAACCCTCCCTATCCCTGTAACCTCCTCCGGACCCTACAACCCTCCTGAACACTATAACCTCCTCCAGCCCCTACAACCCACCCTATCACTGTAACATCGTCCAACCCCTACAATTCTCCCTTTCTCTGCAAACACCTGCAGCCCCTACAACCATCCCCATCTCTGTAACCTCCTCCAGCCCTTACAACCCTCCCTATCTCTGTAACCTCCTCCAGCCCTTACAAAATTTCCTATTTTTGTAACCTGCTCCAGCCCCAACAACCTTTCCCATTTCTGTAACCTCCTCCAGCCTCCACAACACTCCCTATCTCTGTAACCTCCTCCAGCCCCTACAACCCTCCCAATCTCTGTAACCTCATCCACCCCTCCCTATCCCTGTAACATCCTCCAGTCCCTACAACCCTCCCTATCTCTGTAACTTCCTCCAGCCCCTACTACCCGATCTCTGTAACTTCCTTCAGCCCCTAAAAAACCTCCCTATATCTGGAAACTCCTCCAACCCCTACTACCCTCTTTCTCTGTAACCTCCCCCAGCCCCTTCAACCCTATCTCTCTAAACTGCTCCAGCTACAACCTCCCTATCCCTTTAACCTTCTCCAGCCCCTGCAACCCTCCCTCTGTAACCTCCTCCAGCCCCTACAACCCTCCCTATCTCTGTAACCTCGTCCAGCTCCTATAACCCTCCCTTTCTCTGTAACCACCTCCAGCCCCTACAAACGTCCCTATCTCTGTAACCCCCTCCAGTACCTACATTCCTCCCAGTCCCTGTAACCTCCTTCTGCCCCAGAACCCTCCCTATCACTGGAACATCCTCCAGCCCGTACACCCCTCCCTACCTCTGTAACATTCTGCAGTCCCTACTACTCTCCCTATCTCTGTAACCTCCTCCAGTACCTACACCCATCACTATCTCTGTAACCTCCTCCAGTCCCTACAACCCTCCGTATCCCTGTAACCTCCTCCAGAACCTACCACCGTCCCTAGCTGTGTAACCTCAAGCCCCTACACCCCTCCCTATCTCTGTAACCTCCTCCAACCCCTACAACCCTCCCTATCTCTGTAACCTCCTCCAGCTCCTATAACCCTCCCTTTCTCTGTAACCTCCTCCAGCCCCTACAACCGTCCCTATTTCTGTAACCTCCTCCAGCACCTAGAACCCACCCTATCTCTGTAACCAATTCCAGCACCTACAACCCTCCCATTCCGTTACCTCCTCCAGCCCCGACAACCCTCCCTAACTCTGTAATCACCTCCAGCCACCACATTCGTCCATATCTCTGTTACCTCCTCCAGCCCCTACAACCCTCTCTATCTCTATAACCTCCTCCAGCCACCACAACCCTCCTTATCTCTGTAACCTCCTCCAGTCCCTACACCCTTTCCTATCTCTGTAACCTCCTCCAGCCTCTACAACCCTCCCTAACTCTGTAACCTCCTCCAGTCCCTACACCTCTGCCTATCTCTGTCACAGCCTCCAGCACACATAACCCAATCTCTGTAACCTCCACCAGCCCCGTACGCCCCTCCTAATCTCTGTAACCTCCTCCAGCCCCTACAATCGTCCCTATCTCTGTAACCTCCTCCAGCTCCTATAACCCTCCCTTTCTCTGTAACCTCCTCCAGCCCCTACAACCGTCCTTATGTCTGTAACCTCCTCCAGCCCCTTCAACCCTCCCTATCCCTGTAACCTCCTCCAGCCCCTACACCCCTCCCTATCTCTGTAACATCCTCCAGTCCCTACACCCCTCCCTATCTCTGTAACTTCCTCCAGCCCCAACAACCCTATCTCTGTAACTTCCTTCAGCCCCTAAAACCCTCCCTATATTTGGAACCTCCTCCAACCACTACAACACTCTTTCTCTGTAACCTCCCCCAGCCCCTTCAACCCTATCTCTCTAAACTGCTCCAGCTCCAACCTCCCTATCCCTTTAACCTTCTCCAGTACCTACAGCCCTCCCAGTCCCTGTAACCTCCTCCAGCCCCAGAACCCTCCCTATCACTGGAACATCCTCCAGCCCGTACACCCCTCCCTATCTCTGTAACATCCTGCAGTTCCTACTACTCTCCCTATCTCTGTAACCTCCTCCAGTACCTACACCCATAACTATATCTGTAACCTCCTCCAGTCCCTACAGCCCTCTGTATCCCTATAACCTCCTCCAGACCCTACAATCCTCCTTATCTCTGTAACCTCCTCCAGCCACAACCGTCCCTATCTCAGTAACCTCCTCCAGCCCCAACAGCCCTCCCTATCTCTGTAAACTCCTTCAGCCCCTACAACCGTCCCTAGCTGTGTAACCTCCTGAAGCCCCTACACCCCTCCCTATCACTGTAACCTCCTCCAGCTCCTATAACCCTCCCTTTCTCTGTAACCTCCTCCAGCCCCTACAACCGTCCCTATCTCTGTAACCTCCTCCAGCTCCTATAACCCTCCCTTTCTCTGTAACCTCCTCCAGCCCCTACAACCCTCCCTATCTCTGTAACCTCCTCCAGCACCTATAACCCTCCCTTTCTCTGTAACCTCCTTCAGCCCCTACAACTCTCCATATCTCTGTAACATCCTCCAGCGCTTACAACCCTCCCTATTTTTGTAACCTCCTCCAGCCCCTACAACCCTCCCTATCTCAGTAGCCTCCTCCAGCCCCTACAACCCTTCCTATCTCTGTAACCTCCTCCACCCCTCCCTATCTCTGTAAACTCCTCCAGCCCCTACAACTGTCCCTATCCCTGTAACCTCCTCCAGCCCCTACAACCCTCCCTATCTCTGTAACTTTCTCCAGCCCCTACACCCCTCCCTATCTCTGTAACCTCCTCCAGCTCCTAGAACCCACCCTATCTCTGTAACCTCCTCCAGCCCCTACAACCCTTCCTATCTCTGTAACCTCCTCCACCCCTCCCTATCTCTGTAAACTCCTCCAGCCCCTACAACCCTCCCTATCCCTGTAACCTCCTCCAGCCGCTACAACCCTCCCTATCTCTGTAACTTTCTCCAGCCCCTACACCCCTCCCTATCTCTGTAACCTCCTCCAGCCCCTACACCCCTCCCTATCTCTGTAACCTCCTCCAGCTCCTAGAACCCACCCTATCTCTGTAACCTCCTCCAGCCCCTACAACCCTATCTCTGTAACCTCCTCCAGCCACTACAACCCTCCCTATCTCTGTAACCTCCTCCAGTCCCTACACTCCTCCCTATCTCTGTAACCTCCTCCAGTCCCTACACCTCTGCCTATCTCTGTAACATCCTCCAGTCCCTACAACCCTCCCCATCTCTGTAACTTCCAGTACCTACACCCCTCACGATCTCTGTAACCTCCTCCAGTCCCTACAACCCTCCCTATCCCTGTAACCTCCTCCAGCCCCTACAACTCTCCCTATCTCTGTAATCACCACCAGTCCCTCCACACCTCCCTATCTCTGTAAACTCCTCCAGTACCTACGCCCCTCAATATCTCTGTAACTTCCTCCAGTCCCTACAACCCTCCCCATCTCTGTAACCTCCAGTACCTACACCCCTCACGATCTCTGTAACCTCCTCCAGTCCCTACAACCCTCCCCATCTCTGTAGCCTCCTCCAGCCCCTACAACCCACCCTATCACTGTAACCTCCTCCAGTCTCTACAATCCTTTCTCTGTAACCTCCTCCAGCCGCTACAACCCTCCCTATCCCTGTAACCTCCTCCAGACCCAACAACCCTCCTGATCTCTGTAACCTCCTCTAGCTCCTACAACCCACCCTATCACTGTAACCTCGTTCAACCCCTACAATTCTCCCTTTCTCTGCAACCACCTGCAGCCCCTACAACCCTCCCTATCTCTGTAACCTCCTCCAGCCCTTACAACCTTTCCTATTTTTTTAACCTCCTCCAGCCCCAACAACCTTCCCTATTTCTGTAACCTCCTCCAGCCCCTACAACCCTCCCTATCTCTGTAACCTCCTCCAGCCTCCACAACCCTCCCTATCTCAGTAACCTCCTCCAGCCCCAACAACCCTCCCTATCTCAGTAGCCTCCTCCAGCTCCTACAACCCTCCCTATCTCTGTAACCTCCTCCACCCCTCCCTATCTCTGTAACCTTCTCCAACCCCTTCAACCCTCCCTATCCCTGTAACCTCCTCCAGCCCCTACAACCCTCCCTAGCTCTGTAACCTCCTCCAGCCCCTACAACCCTCCCTATCTCTGTAACCTCCTCCAGCCACTACAACCCTCCCTATCTCTGTAACCCCCTCCAGCCGCTACACCCCTATCTCTGTAACCTCCTCCACCCCTCACTATCTCTGTAACCTCCTCCAGCTCCTATAACCCTCCCTTTCTCTGTAACCTCCTCCAGCCCCTACAACCCTCCCTATCTCTGTAACCCCCTCCAGCCGCTACACCCCTATCTCTGTAACCTCCTCCACCCCTCCCTATCTCTGTAACCTCCTCCAGCCCCTTCAACCCTCCCTATCCCTGTAACCTCCTCCAGCCCCTACAACCCTCCCTAGCTCTGTAACCTCCTCCAACTCCTACACCCCTCCCTATCTCTGTAACATCCTCCAGTCCCTACACCCCTCCCTATCTCTGTAACTTCCTCCAGCCCCTACAACCCTGTCTCTGTAACTTCCTTCAGCCCCTAAAAACCTCCCTATATCTGGAAACTCCTCCAACCCCTACTACCCTCTTTCTCTGTAACCTCCCCCAGCCCCTTCAACCCTATCTCTCTAAACTGCTCCAGCTACAACCTCCCTATCCCTTTAACCTTCTCCAGCCCCTGCAACCCTCCCTCTGTAACCTCCTCCAGCCCCTACAACCCTCCCTATCTCTGTAACCTCGTCCAGCTCCTATAACCCTCCCTTTCTCTGTAACCACCTCCAGCCCCTACAAACGTCCCTATCTCTGTAACCCCCTCCAGTACCTACATTCCTCCCAGTCCCTGTAACCTCCTTCTGCCCCAGAACCCTCCCTATCACTGGAACATCCTCCAGCCCGTACACCCCTCCCTACCTCTGTAACATTCTGCAGTCCCTACTACTCTCCCTATCTCTGTAACCTCCTCCAGTACCTACACCCATCACTATCTCTGTAACCTCCTCCAGTCCCTACAACCCTCCGTATCCCTGTAACCTCCTCCAGGACCTACAACCCTCCCTATCTCTGTAACCTCCTCCAGCCACCACAACCGTCCCTATCTCAGTAACCTCCTCCAGCACCTAGAACCCACCCTATCTCTGTAACCAATTCCAGCACCTACAACCCTCCCATTCCGTTACCTCCTCCAGCCCCAACAGCCCTCCCTATCTCTGTAAACTCCTTCAGCCCCTAGCACCGTCCCTAGCTGTGTAACCTCAAGCCCCTACACCCCTCCCTATCTCTGTAACCTCCTCCAACCCCTACAACCCTCCCTATCTCTGTAACCTCCTCCAGCTCCTAGAACCCACCCTATCTCTGTAACCTCCTCCAGCCCCTACAACCCTTCCTATCTCTGTAACCTCCTCCACCCCTCCCTATCTCTGTAAACTCCTCCAGTCCCTACAACCCTCCCTATCCCTGTAACCTCCTCCAGCCCCTACAACCCTCCCTATCTCTGTAACTTTCTCCAGCCCCTACACCCCTCCCTATCTCTGTAACCTCCTCCAGCCCCTACACCCCTCCCTATCTCTGTAACCTCCTCCAGCTCCTAGAACCCACCCTATCTCTGTAACCTCCTCCAGCCCCTACAACCCTATCTCTGTAACCTCCTCCAGCCACTACAACCCTCCCTATCTCTGTAACCTCCTCCAGTCCCTACACTCCTCCCTATCTCTGTAACCTCCTCCAGTCCCTACACCTCTGCCTATCTCTGTAACATCCTCCAGTCCCTACAACCCTCCCCATCTCTGTAACTTCCAGTACCTACACCCCTCACGATCTCTGTAACCTCCTCCAGTCCCTACAACCCTCCCTATCCCTGTAACCTCCTCCAGCCCCTACAACTCTCCCTATCTCTGTAATCACCACCAGTCCCTCCACACCTCCCTATCTCTGTAAACTCCTCCAGTCCCTACAACCCTCCCCATCTCTGTAACCTCCAGTACCTACACCCCTCACGATCTCTGTAACCTCCTCCAGTCCCTACAACCCTCCCCATCTCTGTAGCCTCCTCCAGCCCCTACAACCCACCCTATCACTGTAACCTCCTCCAGTCTCTACAATCCTTTCTCTGTAACCTCCTCCAGCCGCTACAACCCTCCCTATCCCTGTAACCTCCTCCAGACCCTACAACCCTCCTGATCTCTGTAACCTCCTCTAGCTCCTACAACCCACCCTATCACTGTAACCTCGTTCAACCCCTACAATTCTCCCTTTCTCTGCAACCACCTGCAGCCCCTACAACCCTCCCTATCTCTGTAACCTCCTCCAGCCCTTACAACCTTTCCTATTTTTTTAACCTCCTCCAGCCCCAACAACCTTCCCTATTTCTGTAACCTCCTCCAGCCCCTACAACCCTCCCTATCTCTGTAACCTCCTCCAGCCTCCACAACCCTCCCTATCTCAGTAACCTCCTCCAGCTCCAACAACCCTCCCTATCTCAGTAGCCTCCTCCAGCCCCTACAACCCTCCCTATCTCTGTAACCTCCTCCACCCCTCCCTATCTCTGTAACCTCCTCTAGCTCCTACAACCCACCCTATCACTGTAACCTCGTCCAACCCCTACAATTCTCCCTTTCTCTGTAACCTCCTCCAGCTCCAACAACCCTCCCTATCTCAGTAGCCTCCTCCAGCCCCTACAACCCTCCCTATCTCTGTAACCTCCTCCACCCCTCCCTATCTCTGTAACCTCCTCTAGCTCCTACAACCCACCCTATCACTGTAACCTCGTCCAACCCCTACAATTCTCCCTTTCTCTGTAACCTCCTCCAGCCCCTACAACCCTCCCTAGCTCTGTAACCTCCTCCAGCCCCTACAACCCTCCCTATCTCTGTAACCTCCTCCAGCCCCTACAACCCTCCCTATCTCTGTAACCTCCTCCAGTCCCTACACCCCTCCCTATCTCTGTAACTTCCTCCAGTCCCTACACCCGTCCCTATCTCTGTAACATCCGCCAGCCCAGACAACACTATCTCTGTAACTTCCTTCAGCCCCTAAAACCCTCCCAATATCTGGAAACTCCTCCAACCCCTACAACCGTCTTTCTCTGTAACCTCCCACAGCCCCTACAACCCTATCTCTCTAAACTGCTCCAGCTCCAACCTCCCGATCCCTTTAACCTTCTGCAGCCCCTACAACCCTCCCTATCTCTGTAACCTCCTCCAGCCCCTACAACCCTCCCTATCTCTGTAACCTCCTCCAGCCACTACAACCCTCCCTATCTCTGTAACCCCCTCCAGCCGCTACACCCCTATCTCTGTAACCTCCTCCACCCCTCACTATCTCTGTAACCTCCTCCAGCTCCTATAACCCTCCCTTTCTCTGTAACCTCCTCCAGCCCCTACAACCCTCCCTATCTCTGTAACCCCCTCCAGCCGCTACACCCCTATCTCTGTAACCTCCTCCACCCCTCCCTATCTCTGTAACCTCCTCCAGCCCCTTCAACCCTCCCTATCCCTGTAACCTCCTCCAGCCCCTACAACCCTCCCTAGCTCTGTAACCTCCTCCAACTCCTACACCCCTCCCTATCTCTGTAACATCCTCCAGTCCCTACACCCCTCCCTATCTCTGTAACTTCCTCCAGCCCCTACAACCCTGTCTCTGTAACTTCCTTCAGCCCCTAAAAACCTCCCTATATCTGGAAACTCCTCCAACCCCTACTACCCTCTTTCTCTGTAACCTCCCCCAGCCCCTTCAACCCTATCTCTCTAAACTGCTCCAGCTACAACCTCCCTATCCCTTTAACCTCCTCCAACCCCTACAACCCTCCCTATCTCTGTAACCTCCTCCAGCTCCTATAACCCTCCCTTTCTCTGTAACCTCCTCCAGCCCCTACAACCGTCCCTATTTCTGTAACCTCCTCCAGCACCTAGAACCCACCCTATCTCTGTAACCAATTCCAGCACCTACAACCCTCCCATTCCGTTACCTCCTCCAGCCCCGACAACCCTCCCTAACTCTGTAATCACCTCCAGCCACCACATCCGTCCATATCTGTTACCTCCTCCAGCCCCTACAACCCTCTCTATCTCTATAACCTCCTCCAGCCACCACAACCCTCCTTATCTCTGTAACCTCCTCCAGTCCCTACACCCTTTCCTATCTCTGTAACCTCCTCCAGCCTCTACAACCCTCCCTAACTCTGTAACCTCCTCCAGTCCCTACACCTCTGCCTATCTCTGTCACAGCCTCCAGCACACATAACCCAATCTCTGTAACCTCCACCAGCCCCGTACACCCCTCCTAATCTCTGTAACCTCCTCCAGCCCCTACAATCGTCCCTATCTCTGTAACCTCCTCCAGCTCCTATAACCCTCCCTTTCTCTGTAACCTCCTCCAGCCCCTACAACCGTCCTTATGTCTGTAACCCCCTCCAGCCGCTACACCCCTCCCTATCTCTGTAACCTCCTCCACCCCTCCCTATCTCTGTAACCTTCTCCAACCCCTTCAACCCTCCCTATCCCTGTAACCTCCTCCAACCCCTACAACCCTCTTTCTCTGTAACCTCCTCCAGCCCCTACACCCCTCCCTATCTCTGTAACATCCTCCAGCCCCTACACCGCTCCCTATCTCTGTAACCTCCTCCAGCCCCTACACCCCTCCCTATCTCTGTAACCTCCTCCAGCCCCTACACCGCTCCCTATCTCTGTAACTTCCTCCAGCCCCAACAACCCTATCTCTGTAACTTCCTTCAGCCCCTAAAACCCTCCCTATATCTGGAACCTCCTCCAACCCCTACAACACTCTTTCTCTGTAACCTCCCCCAGCCCCTTCAACCCTATCTCTCTAAACTGCTCCAGCTCCAACCTCCCTATCCCTTTATCCTTCTCCAGCCCCTGCAACCCTCCCTAGCTCTGTAACCTCCTCCAGCCCCTACAACCCTCCCTATCCCTGTAACCTCATCCAGCTCCTATAACCCTCCCTTTCTCTGTAACCTCCTCCAGCCCCTACAACCCTCCCTATCTCTGTAACCACCGCCAGCCCCTACAAACGTCCCTATCTCTGTAACCCCCCTCGAGCCCCTACACCCCTCCATATCTCTGTAACCTCCTCCAGTACCTACAGCCCTCCCAGTCCCTGTAACCTCCTCCAGCCCCAGAACCCTCCCTATCACTGGAACATCCTCCAGCCCGTACACCCCTCCCTATCTCTGTAACATCCTGCAGTTCCTACTACTCTCCCTATCTCTGTAACCTCCTCCAGTACCTACACCCATCACTATATCTGTAACCTCCTCCAGTCCCTACAGCCCTCTGTATCCCTATAACCTCCTCCAGACCCTACAATCCTCCCTATCTCTGTAACCTCCTCCAGCCACAACCGTCCCTATCTCAGTAACCTCCTCCAGCCCCAACAGCCCTCCCTATCTCTGTAAACTCCTTCAGCCCCTACAACCGTCCCTAGCTGTGTAACCTCCTGAAGCCCCTACACCACTCCCTATCTCTGTAACCTCCTCCAACCCCTACAACCCTCCCTATCTCTGTAATCTCCTCCAGCTCCTATAACCCTCCCTTTCTCTGTAACCTCCTCCAGCCCCTACAACCGTCCCTATCTCTGTAACCTCCTCCAGCTCCTATAACCCTCCCTTTCTCTGTAACCTCCTCCAGCCCCTACAACCCTCCCTATCTCTGTAACCTCCTCCAGCCCCTACAACCGTCCCTATCTCGGTAACCTCCTCCAGCACCTATAACCCTCCCTTTCTCTGTAACCTCCTCCAGCCCCTACAACCGTCCCTATCTCGGTAACCTCCTCCAGCCCCTACAACCCTCCCTATTTCTGTAACCTCCTCCAGCCCCTACACCCCTCCCTATCTCTGTAACCTCCTCCAGCCCCTACACCCCTCCCTATCTCTGTAACATCCTCCGTACCTTCAGCTGCCTGGGGGAGGCCTTGAGCTCTGGAATTCCCTCCCTGAACCTCTCCACCTCCCTCTCTCTCTCTCTCTCTCACCTCCTTAAAAACCACCTCTGTGACCGAGCTTTGGGTTGCCTGTCCCTCGTACCTCCGCGTGGGGCTCGGGGTCGGGTTCCATCTGATTCACGCTCCCCGGGGATGGGGACAGTTTACTGTGGTGAAGGCGCTAAATAAATGCATGCGGGGCTGAAGCAAATCCCGGAGGCGCCGATCAGAATATAATCCCGGTTTATTTCAATTAAATGTGGATTTCACAATATACATTATTGTTAAACTACACAATACAACATGATCACGGAATTCAGTACAGTGCAAAACATCTCAAATACAGACAATACATAGTGTTTTAAATATTCGTATATATATATCTGTATGTATAATCAGACACACCATTTATTCCCCAATTTCACACTTCAGTTAATTTTTTTGCCCCAAGGAAATTGAAAGTAATTGGTTCAGGGTTGAGAGGAGCAGTGGGGGGTGTTGGGTGGAGTGGGGAAGGGGGCCAGGGAATGGGGAACAGGCTGCCCGGCCTCTCCAAAGGGGTGAGGGGGGTTGGGGGGGAGCACAGGCTCGAGGGGCTGAATCGCTTCTTTTTGCGGAGTGGCGGTCACGCTGCTTTGAGTTTCGGCCTTGGGGTGCAAAGCAGAGAGGGGTGGGGGGGGGGGGAGCACGATGTGGGAGGGGGAAGGTCCCGATTCCGACCCGTGAGTGCTCCCCCACCCCCCCCTCCCCCACACTCACCGCCGAGGGAGCTGCACTTGTGGGGGGGGCGGGGGGGTGGGGACTCGTGTCTTTGTGTCTGTTGTTCGGGTTCTGAGAGATCAGTACGGGAGCGACACGCACACTCCTGTGTGTGTGTGAGTGTGTGTGTGTGAGCGAGAGTGTGTGTGAGCGAGAGTGTGAGAGTGCGTGTGTGTGTGACTGTGAGCGAGTGTGTGTGAGTGCATGTGTGTGACTGTGAGCGAGTGTGTGTGAGTGCGTGTGTGTGAATGAGAGTGTGACTGAGAGTGTGTGTGTGTGTGTGAATATGAGAGCATGTGTGAGAGTGACTGTGTGTGAATGTGAGCGTGTGTGAACTTGTGTGAAAGTGAGCGAGTGTGAACGTGTGTGTGTGTGTGTGTGAATGCAAGCATGTGAGAGCGTGAGCGTGTGTGTGTGAATGTGAGCGTGCGTGTGAACGTGAGTGTGCGTGTGAACTTGAGTGTGAGCGTGTGTGTGTGAATGTGAGCGTGTGTGTGTGAATGTGAGTGTGCGTGTGAACGTGAGTGTGAGCGTGTGTGTGTGTGAATGTGAGTGTCTGTGTGTGAATGTGAGCGAGAGTGTGTGTGAGCGTGTGTGTGTGAACGTGTGTGTGAATGTGAGCATGTGTGTGAGCATGTGTGAACGTGTGTGAATGTGAGCATGTGTGTGTGAACGTGTGTGTGTGAACGTGAGTGTGAGCGTGTGTGTGAATGTGAGCGTCTGTGTGAGTGTGAGCGTCTGTGTGTGAATGTGAGCGAGTGTGTGAACGTGTGTGTGAATGTGAGCATGTGTGTGTGAACGTGTGTGTGTGAATGCGAGCGTGTGTGTGTGAACGTGTGTGTGTGAATGCGAGCGTGTGTGTGAACGTGTGTGTGTGAATGTGAGTGTATGAATGCGAGCGTGAGTGTGAGCGTGTGTGTGTGTGAACGTGAGCGTGTGTGAGTGTGAACTTGAGTGTGAGTGTGAGAATGTGAGCGTGTGTGCAATTGGCCACATTCTGATGATGGCAAAGGCGGCGGGAGAGGTGGTTCAAAAGACCCAACGTCGAGCCCGGGGATGCGCTGTCCTGTTCCCTCGTTCTTCCGAGTTCCCTATCTCGGCTGGGTTTGCCACACCAGGGGTGGGTGGGGGGGGGGGGGGGGCGGGTTAGTGTGCAGACAGCGGGCTTGGTTGTGTGTCCTCTGGTGTGCCGGCTGCTGAGGTTGGAGGTTGATAGACCAGGCGAGGAGGGAGAATGAGGAGGGGAGGGGAGAATGGTGTTCCAGAAATGCACTGCAACCCCCCCCCCCCTCCCCCCCGCCCACCGTGCACTGAACCAACTGTCCTCACACTCCACGGCTTCTCTGGGGTAGTGTATGAGAGCGCAGGGTCAAAGCCTATATTACACGCAGAGCAAATTTTTAAAACGGCCAGACACACATACTGGCCCACAGGTATGCGAGAGGCATGAGTAAGCATTCTTCCTGGCTGGAGTGTTGTTGTGTTTAGCAGGGCTTTGTACAGAGTAAATCTCCCAACTACACCGTCCCCATCAAACACTCCCAGGACAGGTACAGCACGGGGTTAGATACAGAGTAAAGCTCCCTCTACACTGTCCCCATCAAACACTCCCAGGACAGGTACAGCACAGGGTTAGATATAGAGTAAATCTCCCAGCTACACTGTCCCCATCAAACACTCCCAGGACAGGTACAGCACGGGGTTAGATACAGAGTAAAGCTCCCTCTACACCGTCCCCATCAAACACTCCCAGGACAGGTACAGCACGGAGTTAGATACAGAGTAAAGCTCCCTCTTCACCATCCCCATCAAACACTCCCGGGACAGGTACAGCACGGGGGTTAGATACAGAGTAAAGCTCCCTCTACACTGTCCCCATCAAACACTCCCAGGACAGGTACAGCACGGGGTTAGATACAGAGTAAAGCTCCCTCTACACCGTCCCCATCAAACGCTCCCAGGACAGGTGCAGCACGGGGTTAGATACAGAGTAAAGCTCCCTCTACACTGTCCCCATCAAACACTCCCAGGACAGGTACAGCACAGGGTTAGATATAGAGTAAATCTCCCAGCTACACTGTCCCCATCAAACACTCCCAGGACAGGTACAGCATGGGGTTAGATACAGAGTAAAGCTCCCTCCACACTGTCCCCATCAAACACTCCCAGGACAGGTACAGCACGGGGTTAGATACAGAATAAATCTCCCAACTACACTGTCCCCATCAAACACTCCCAGGACAGGTACAGCACGGGGTTAGATACACAGTAAAGCTCCCACTACACCGTCCCCCATCAAACACTCCCAGGACAGGTACAGCACGGGGTTAGATACAGAGTAAAGCTCCCTCCACACTGTCCCCATACAAAATTCCCAGGACAGGTACAGCACGGGGTTAGATACAGAGTAAAGCTCTCTCTACACTGTCCCCATCAAACACTCCCAGGACAGGTACAGCACGGGGGTTAGATACAGAGTAAAGCTCCCTCTACACTGTCCCCATCAAACACTCCCAGGACAGGTACAGCACGGGGTTAGATACAGAGAAAATCTCCCTCTACACTGTCCCCATCAAACACTCCCAGGACAGGTACAGCACGGGGTTAGATACAGAGTAAAGTTCCCTCTACACTGTCCCCATCAAACACTCCCAGGACAGGTACAGCGCGGGGTTAGATACAGATACAGGGGTCACAGAGATGGGGGGGGGAGGGGGGAAGTGTAGTGATTCTAGTCAAAACCGAGAAAGTTAAATAACCACATTTAAATAATTAAAAATATATACACCCAACTCATTCACCAGAGGGAAACAGGGTAGTTGCTGACTGAAATAAAGATAAGATTCACATTATGCAGTGAAAGAGTTGGACGTGCCTCCCCCTTCACCAGGAGCTCTTGAGGTCGTTTACACAACAATAAATATTATATATGTTACATTCACACATTCGGGACGGACACCCACACTTTCCTGGATTGCAGACTTCGCTCAGCAGGATTCGACATGGTGGCGAGGGGGGGGGGGACGGTCACAAAATAAACACCGTACGGCTTTATCCCCCTCCCCCACGGACCGGCTCCCCCCACCCCTCCCCCGACGTGCCTTCCCTCTCCAGCCGGGCGAGCGGTGCCAGGGGGGTAAGCCACTCGACAGGGCGAGGTGAGAGGGAGG